>OY759265.1:41933161-42078161 GCA_963662155.1 Lamellibrachia columna
TGTGTGTGTGTGTGTGTGTGTGTGTGTGTGTGTGTGTGTGTGTGTGTGTGTGTGTGTGTGTGTGTGTGTGTGTGTGTGTTCTTAGCATCCTTCTTGAATAAACAATGGTTTGTGCAGTGGTTGTCAACCGTGTTGTGCATCGCCTGGTACGGCTCAAGAGCCCCACTCTGACATGGCAGTCTCTGTCACACTTGCTGCAGGTGAAGGCAGTGGGCTGAGAAAATGCAAGATTTGCAGATCTCTGTTTTATTTGGTCCCTCTTCTCAGCCAGTTATGTTACATTTATCGTCTCCTCTTCTGATGCCCTTCTGAACAGTAGCTATTGCTATTATGATAACAACACAAGATGACCAAGGATGCAGGATAGCGGCTTGGCCTCCTGAAAAGAGTTACACCTTGCTTGAACCCAAACCAATGGGCTATGATATACAAGACCATGGTGAAAGCTAAGATGGAATGTGCCTCATTTGTGTGGTTGGCAGCCTCTGAAACATTGCTAGGCAGACTTGATGCCATCCAGATGTGAGCTGTCAAAATGATAGCTATGCTAGCGAGCAGGAATGCCATACAACCACTAGCACAAAGGAGACAAGTTGGTGCACTCACCTTGTTCCACCAGATATACCATGGAGATTTAACAAGATTTGCCATCCAAGCCAACGGTCCAGATGGCAAGTGGACAAGGAAGCCATTGGCTTATCGAGAGTCCAACAATGTTCATCTGCATGTAACCTGCCCTCCTGAGATATGTGTCAACCTTGTTTTTAAACATATTCATGCTGCTAGCAGTTATACAATCCATAGACAATTTGTTGCATCCATTTATTTTCCTCTGTGAGAACAAGTACTTCCTGATATCCAATCTACACTGATCCTTCACTAATTTTACCTCGTCCTCTAGTTCTGCTATCTTTCTGGAGTGAGAAACATTTTTCTTTCAATATTTTCATACCCATTCAATATTTTGCACCAACTTTATTTAATAGCGTGTTACCACCTCCACCAGTAGTGTGAAGAGCCTCAAGGGCATCAGCATCTCGCCACACAGCTGCTGTGGCAATTCCATCCTCAAACACTGCTGACCATAAGAGGACAGTCTTACCAACTACCTCCCACCTCTGGAATGAACTCCCAGAAGAACAGAAGAAGTAGGTACACTCAGGGAGAGAGATGATTTCAAGAGAGAAGTCAATGCCTTCTTATGTGCCTTGAATTGGTGCCCATCCACAGAGTGGAGAGGGACAGCTGCTCAGTCAAGGAAGAAGTCAACGCCTTCCTAGGTGCCTTGCATTTTTGTCCGCCCCCAGAGTGGACAGGGACAGCTGCTGTGCTGAGGAAGACGCCCACATAGAAAAAAACTATACATGAAGTGTTAGCTACGTAATTAAACTAATGTCTATCTTGCTGGAAACAATAAAATTCGAATACCTCTATTTCAGTCCAGAAGAGTTTGGCAAGGTCAAGTTGGCGTTTGATAATTGCCCAGAGGAAGAGCAGAAGTAACTGGTTATTGCTCTCACAAGTCACAGTAACACAGCTATCAACGGATGACCACTTCTTCTTCAGCTTGTAGAGAACATACTGTAGAACGTTGCGACTCTACAAATAAAACATGTACTGCCTTGTGTACATGCTGTGGAAGATAAAAACATCAAAACGCTCTGAGGGAAGTGAATGATAGGGAATGTATTACAGTAACGCTGATGCGCTCAGGGTGGAGGGTAGAAGAGGAAGACCGTAACCGAGATGGGAGGACTGTGTGAAAAGAGGTGGGATTGGGAGGGTATTGGAGAGTGAGAGATGGGGGAGTGGACAGTGGGTGGTGACAGAACAAGGCAAAAAATCAGGAATTCAGGATAAGTATCGCTGCCAGCCTCACCCCGCAGTTCATGGGAAAAGAGGAAGGCAACATTTCAATTACACACACACAGTGGAAATCACTAGGAATATATTTCGAAGACTGGAGTGCTAAGAACCACCTAGGGGAGAGAGTGTTAAATATAGCATTGTGCTCATAACATGAATTATTTGACATTGTTAAAGTACATAAACCACTGGGTAACATTTATCATAATGAAACACAGTTTAATACAAAGAAAAATCAGAGAATGAAAGGCAATGTTGGAGAAATGCCACAAAGGCAATTATAAAGGTAAAGACAATGTTTAGCTAGATAGATTGGAATATAATACTGCTGAACAAGATGGTAACATAATGTTGAAACCGTTTAAAGTAAGTAAGAAACTGAGAACGTCATTAATATAGTTGTCCCTTGAAAAAACAAGGACAACGGTCCGTAAAGAAACATTATTCGAAAGAAGCTAATACAGACATGACATATAAATACATGATGTGGAAGCTTTGACATTATGAAGGCAACACAATTACAAAGAGGTAGTTAATACAGCTACAAGTAAAATTAGAAAGTCCCTAATAACATTTGAACACAAATTGTCATGTAATATCAAAACTGACAGCAAGACTTGTTATGCTTATGTAAGAAATAAACTGGAAGTTTCCTCAGGTCAGTCAACTAGAAGACAATGCAGGAAATGTAATATCAGATAGGTTTCGAATGGCCGAAGATCTAAATGGGTACATCAGTTCAGTGTTTACCACAGGCAATATTGTTCCATTACCAGCACCAGATACTAAATTTGAAGGGGTAAACCAGATTACTTAAGACTTCGTGTTGTCACATTAAAACAGAAGTAATGAAAACAAATTATTTTAAATCACTAGCTTTTCTGCAGACATAAACACAGTGACACAGTGAACGGACGAACAAACAAAAACACTCTTCATAAAATACGCAATGCTTACCTGTTCCTCGTTGTTCTCTGTTTGACGTGTCTGAAACAAGTTTACAAGTTCAGCTTTTTATATTTACTAAAGCAGTAAATATAAACATATTCTCCTTATGGTATATTTTTGGTACACCAAATCGTTTTAAACAGTATAATGTTAACACTTTCTAGCAATTAGCCATTTTCAACAATATTGTACAGTAGAAGATAATTATTATTTTCTGTTCGTAGTTGTTTTTTTATCACACGCTTAATCAAGTATTCGTATTACATCTTTTCAATCATCCTCATAAGCATGGCAAATACTTAGAAGATACAGTTTTAACGATGTCGCTGAAAAAGCCAATATTTTATTAAACTGTGCATTTATATTATGGTTAGTGCCACCACCAATTGTACTAACAGAGACACCAAGCCACCGACTCAGGACTTTGGACACCTTTTCTTGACAGTCCGTCTACAAACAGAAGCATTGTTGTTATTTAATTTAATGTCGCATCACAGCAATCACGTCAAGTCATTCTTTGTTGTCATGTTTATTGCATTAATGTTGTACATGTGTGTGTGCCTGCATGCGTTGCATGCGTGCCTGCTTGCATAAATTTAGTATGGGCACATAAAGCAAACACAAAAAATACCAATATAAATCTTTTTGTGGTTCATCAGCCCAACATTACTGATACCGTTTTTGCTAGATAAAAATATGATGAAAACGTTAGTGGTTGGATAAACTCGAACAGGCAGTGAAAATGCACAGTGCATAGTACAATCTTGCAGTGAACGCCTCTAAAACGATCACGGAGATGGACAACTTTAAAGGTAGTATGGAGAGAAAATTGTAAACAACATTATTCTAACATAATGTAACTAAATTTAAATTATACAATGGCACCGAGCAAACTGTGGGTAAAGGCTACTGGACACTTAAAATGCGACAGTTGTGACAACTGGGTGGACTTTGCCAAATCCTGTTGTGATGAGTCCTGGGCTGAGGTTCAGGCGGATACCTTTAGTTTTGAGTGTAGGGGTGTCAGAAAATGAAGGGACTAGTGGTGGAGAAGAATCGACTGAGGCTGCTACTTTTGGCATTGATGGGAAAGGAAGATGTGGGTTATGTCAATGTTTCGGGTGGTGGGGCAGTGGATGATAAAGAGGGGGAGGCGATGACAGAGATACTAGGAAGAGCTCACCTCAGCCTGGAAGGAGGTTGAGAGGAGGTACGGTGACAGGGTGGAAGAAGATAGGATGGAATGAGACAGGAAGTAAGGAGACAGGACGGATAGAGACAGGACGGAATGAAAGGTGATATGTTGATGGCGAGAAGGAGATGGACAACATGGTGCCAAGTGACATGACCGCAGGACAGAATATGACAGAAGAGAACTGACGAAAGAGCTATGCTGAGGTAGTGACAAGGGGTTTTACGAGGAAAGCGAGGGTGTTTGTAGGGGACTCGATAGCTAGAAGGACCGACAAAACTCTAAATAAGGGTGACGACATGATAGTTTGTTTCCCAGTGGGAAATATAAAGAATGTAACTGAAAGGGAGAAAGAGAAGGAGAGCACAGTCGTCATAGTCAAGAAAGAGAAGGAGAGCACAACTGTCATAGTCAAGAAAGAGAAGTAGAGCATAACTGTCATAGTCAAGAAAGGCATGCAGGTAGTCAGACCACAAAAGCAGGCACGGGTAGAGCACATAATTATGTCTGGGATTTCACCAGTAATGGGAAGCAGGGGTCAGGGTATCGAAAATACGGAAGGATGGCAATTAACACACTAGATGAGCAGCTATGTTGGAAGGAGGAAGTTGGATAAAGTTGCAGATGACCTCTTAGGAACAGCTGACAATGGCATGGGTAGCTTCAAAAATATCTTTGGTAGCAAACATCATTTAAACTAGAAGCGCAGGGGTTACTTAGAGATGCCTCAAACAAGACAAGAAGCCACTATTATATACAAACCAGCAAAAACAATGTCCGGAAAACATTTCTGAAACTGGATTTAAATTTGTGTCTTTAAATGCAAGGAGCGTAGTAACTAAAAAACGAATTAAACATCATGGTAGAAGATAGGTGTAACTGAATCATGGGCCAACAAAGATATAACAGGTGCTGAATTAGAACTCACAGGATACGTAATATTTAGGAGAGATCGAAGGAAGGGAGGGGGAGATTTTAACCATGGACACATACAATGGACATCTCTAGAGAGTACAGGGGTGAGGACGAAATATTTTTAAAACAGGATAGCTTCCGTACTCGACAGGTGCTAGAACCAACCAGGGGAGAGAATGCATTAGATATAGTTTTGTCTTCACAAAATGAATTAATGGACAATGTCAAAATACATGAACCATTGGGTAGCAGTTAGCATAATCAGATATGTTGACATCAAAATAAAATCAGAAAGTAACAATACAAATAAATACAGGAGAAACTTCCATAAAGGTAAATATAAAGATAGATGAGAAAATACTTCATAGCTTGCTAGCCTGAGCGATAAAGAGGGATCGGTGCAAGTATCAACATTGCTGATGGTTATTGGCCCTCAGGCCAGATGTGTTTTTTTAACGTTTCAATAGGACCCACCCAGACGCAGAAGAAGAAAAAATAAAGCCGTTGCTGGCAAAGTTTGAGGCGCAGTGTCGACCGAGAGTAAATGTGCTGTTTGAATGATATCCTTTTACAAGCAACAACAGCAGCCTGGGGAACCACTCGATCAGTACGTAGCGGCACTACGGCAACTGACTAACCACTGTGACTTTGCCAATATCACTACAGTTGAAATACTGAGAGACCGGGTACTGTTTGGTATCTCAGATGGCCGTGTTGCTTCGCAAAGTGCACTTAACACTAGCTAAAGTGCTAGATACGTGCCGAACATCAAGGCTGTCACACCCGCAGTGCCAGATGTGAGAAATAGACAGCGGAGTGTCATTAACCACGGGCACGGAGACGGTCAACGCAGTTCACAAGGCAAGAGGCACGAAAGACAAGCCAAGAAATCGACAGAAATCGTCAAGGTCGGGCGAGTGTATATACTCTGGACTGAGACAAGAATTCAAGAAAGAAATATGTCCTGCTTTCAGAAAAAAATGTCGCAAGTGTAGTAAAGTTATCACTTTGCTAAGAAGTGTTTACAGAAACATACCAGAAATCTGTGAGAACATCGGGCGAGTATGAAGCTTCATGGTCTGATGACGCTGTGTATCAACTACAGGAAGTGTCATGTGTTCAACCCACAACAGACAGGTTTGTACGCTTAAGATGAGAAACTCAGGAAACTTTATGAAGTTTCAACTGTACACTGGTGCAGAGTGTAACATGGTACCGTTACATTAGCACAAGATTGCCACTGAAGACGTCACGCTGAGCAATGTGACACCATGCAACGATTCGATCGTAGCGCTCGGAGGCACGTATCTGATCTTGAGAGGACGCGTTCTGTTCCCGGTGTCACGGGGGGAGACACGGTGCACGCTGCGTTGCAACTTGGTGGAAGTTGACGTTCGTCCATTGTTAGGACGAAAGGCCTGCATGGGCATGCATCTCGTCTAGGTACTGGACTCTGATGATGTCAATCGTCCAGTCACAGGTGTTTGTCCTGTGTTCGCAATCAGGGAGGCTGGCCAGCCACTACCTTTTACATGCCATTCGGACGTTTTCGCTGGAAGATCAGCTGTGCCCCAGAGGTATTTCAGCGAAAGATTCATGAACTGACCGAGGGCATCGCCGGAGTTGAGGTTGTGGCTCAACCATGGCCGCTGCGATCAAAGATCATGACGAGAATCTGCTGAAGTTCTTAGAGCATTGCGATCAGACAAATGTGAAGCTGAACACTGAGAAGTTACAGTTGAGGAAGACAGAAGTCCCATTCATAGGACACGTGGCCTCAGGTGACGGCCTGACAACCCACCTCGACAAGGTGCATGCCATCGTAGAAATGCCAGAACCAGTGGATGTAGCGGCTGTGCAGCGACTGATTGGCATGGTGACATACCTGGCGAAGTTCGTACCGAGATTAACAGAACTCACGGTACCTCTGCGTGAACTGGCACACCAGGACACATATTGGGACACGTACAGAAGGAAGCATTCAAGAAGATCAAAGACGCAGTCTCAAATGCACCTGTGCTAAGGTACTACAGTCTGGAGGACGAGGTCACGTTGCAGTGACGCCTCGCAGTATGGTCTGGGTGCAGCACTGAAACAGTTGGGTCAACCCGTGGCGTTTACCTCATGCGCGCTGACGTCAGCTGAAACCAAATATGCTCAGATCGAGAAAGAGCTGTTGTCAATAGTGTATGCCTGTGAGAAGTTTGACGCATAGAACATAAGTAACTGGTTATTGCCCTTACAAGTCACAGTAACACAGCTATCAATGGATGACACCTTCTTCTTCATGTAGAGAACATACTGTAGAACGTTGCAACTCTACAAACACAACATGTATTGTGTTGTGTCCACAGTCATATATGAATGTGTGTATGCTTTGGAAGATAAAAACATCAGACGCTCTGAGGGAAGTGAATGAGAGGGAATGTATTAGTGTAAAGCTGATGTGCTCAGGGTGGAGAGTAGAAGGAGAAGAGATGGGAGGACTGTGTGAAAAGAGATTTGGTAGGATTGGGAGGGTACTGTAGAGCGAGATATGGGGGAGTGGACGGTGGGTGGTGGCGGAAGAAGAAAAAAATCAGGATCAGTATCGGTGCCAGCCTCACCCCGCAGTTCATAGGAAAAGAGGACAGCAACATTTCAATTACACACACGCAGTGGAAATCACTAGGAATATATTTCGAGTACTGGAGTTCTAACAACCACCTAGGAGAGAGTGTATTAAATATAGCATCGTGCTCATAACATGCATTAGTTGACGTATTTAAAGTACATAAACCACTGGGTAACAGTTATCATAATGAAATACAGTTTAATACAAAGAAAAATCAGAGAGAATGAAAGGCAATGTTGGAGAAATACCACAAAGGCAATTAAAAAAAACACTCCTCATAAAATAAGCAGTGCTTACCTTTTCCTCGTTCTCTGTTGGACATGTCTGAAACAAGATAACAAATTCAGCTTTCCCATATTTGCTAACACAGTATATGATATATACAAACCGTTTTAATAATTATAATTTTCAGTTCTTAGTTGTTTTTTCTCACACACTTAATCAAGTATTCGTATTACATATTTTCAGTCATCCGTAATAGCATGGCAAACACTTAGAAGATACAGTTTTAACGATATTGCTGAAAAAGCCAATATTTTATTGAACTGTGCATTTATATTATGGTTAGCGCCACCACAAATTGTACTAACACAGACAGCACGCCACCGACGCAGGACACAGACAATTTTTTCTCGACAGTTCATCTACAAACAGAAGCATTGTTGTTATTTAATTTAATGTCACATCACAGCAATCACGTCAAGTAATTCTGTCCTTGTCATGTTTACTGCATTTATGTTGTACATGTGTGTGTGTGTGTGTGTGTGTGTGTGTGTGTGTGTGTGTGTGTGTGTGTGCGTGCGTGCGTGCGTGCGTGCGTGCGTGCGTGCGTGCGTGCGTGCGTGCGTGCGTGCGTGCGTGCGTGCGTGCGTGCGTGCGTGTGTGCGTGCGTGTCTGCGTGTTTCATGAATTTAGGATGGGCACATACAGCAAATACCAAACATATCAATGTAGGTTTCAAATATCATTCAGTAAATCTTTTTGTGGTTCATCAGCATAAAATAACTGATACTGTTTTTGCTAGATGAAAATATGATGAAAACGTCAGTGGTTGGATAAACTCGAACAGGCAGTGAGAATGCACAGTGCAAAGTACAATCTTGCAGTGAACACCTCTAAAACGATCACATTATTCTAACAAAATATAACTAAATTTAAATTATACAATGGCGCCGTGCAAACTGCGGGTAAACGATACTGGACACTTAATATGCGACAGTTGTGACAACTGGGTGCCAAATCCCGTTGTGAGGAGTCCTGGGCTGAGGTTCAGGTGGATAGTTTTAGTTTTGAGTGTAGGGGTGTGAGAAAATTAAGGGACTAGCGGTGGAGAAGAATCGACTGAGGCTGCTACTTTTGGCATTGATGGGAAAGGAAGAGGTGGGTTATGTCAGTGGTTCGGGTGGTGGGGCAGTGGATGATAAAGTGGGGGAGGCGACGAGAGAGATACTAGGGAGAGCTCACATCAGCCTGGAAAGAGGTTGAGAGGAGGTAAGGTGACAGGGTGGAAGAAGACAGGAAGACAGGATTGAAGGAGACAGGGCAGATGGAGACAGGATGGAAGGTGACAGGACGGAATGACATAGGAGGGCATGAGACATGAGATAAGGAGACAGGACGGATAGAGAAAGGTGATATGTTGATGGACGGGAAGGAGATGGACAACATGGTGCCAAGTGACACGACTGCAGGACAGAACATTACAGAAAGGAACCGACGAAAGAGCTACACTGAGGTAGTGATAGAGGGTTTTACGAGGAAAGCGAGGGTGTTTTAAGGGTACTCAATAGTTAGAAGGACCAACAAAGCTCTAGATAAGGGTGACGACATGGTAGTTTGTTTCCCAGTGGGAAATGTATAGAATGTAACTGAAGGGGTGGAGAAATCAAGATACTGGACTCTGATGAGGTCAATCGCCCTGTCACAGGTGATCATCATGTGTTGACAGTCAGGGAGGCTGGCCAGCCACTACCTCTAACATGCCATTCAGACGTTTTCGCTGGAACAGAATGCCTTTTGGGATCAGTTATGCCACAGAGGTATTTCAGCGAAAGATGCATGAACTGATTGAGGGCATCGCCGGAGTTGAGGTAGTGGCGGACGACTCTGCAGTGATTGGATGTGGCTCAACCATGGCAGCTGCGATCAAAGATCATGTCAAGAATCTGCTGAGATTCTTAGAGCGTTATGACCAGACAAATGTGAAGCTGAACACTGAGAAGTTACAGCTGAGGAAGACAGAAGCCCCATTCATCGGACACGTGGCCTCAGGTGACGGCCTGAAAATCCACCTCGACAAGGTGAGTGCCATTGTAGAAATGCCAGAGCCAGATAATTTAACGCCTGTGCAGTGACTGACTGACATGGTGACATACCTGACGAAGTTCATACCGAGATTGACATAACTCACAGTACCTCTGCGTGAACTGGCACACAAGGACAGAGTGGGAGTGGGACACGTACAGAAGGAAGCATTCAAGAAGATCAAAGACGCAGTCTCCAATGTGCTAAGCACATTGGAGGTACTACAGTCCGGAGGACGAGGTCACATTGCAGTGTGACGCATCGCAGTCTGGTCTGGGTGCAGCACTGATACAGTTGGGTCAATCTGTGGCGTTTACCTCATGCGTGCTGACATCAGCTGAGACCAGATATGCTCAGATTGAGGAGCTGTTGTCAATAGTGTATGCATATGCGAAGTTTGATGCATATGTGCATGGTTGATACGAAGTCCCCATACAGACTGATCACAAGCCGCTGGAGTGCATATTCAAGAAGCTCCTGAATACAGCACCGATGAGGCTGCAACACATGCTTCTGAGACTGCAGAGATACAACCTGAATGTACTGTACCACAAAGGTACTGAGATGTACCTGGCTGACACACTGTTCATTAATCATCTGAGCGCTCGTAGAACTGCTAATGATTGATGTACACTAACCATACATATACGTTTAATACACTAACATTTCAAGGTGTTCCTTGATCTGGTTTTGCTTTGTTCATTTAATTAATATGATGATACAATTATCCACGGTGGTTCACAAATCATCCACTAGAGCTACGTGATGCCCTTGGAATACACCATTTCAAGAATAGTAAATACATTCCCCGTACCACCTTCATGGTTTGCTGCGCCCCCCCCCCGCCCCCCCCCCCGTTGGTCAAATCCTAGATCCGCCACTGAAAAGGTAGTATAGTTAATTCAACGATCAACTTGTCCGAACCGATTTTACACAATCGGATAAGTGTTAATATTGAACCACGCGTCTAGCCATGTTATTCTGTAAACCTAATAAAATACCCACATCAACCTATGACGATAATCACTTTGATCACAATGATCAACCAACTTGACCACATCGAACATAGGCAAGCCATGACAAACCCAACCACGTCATCATATCAGCCTATAAACTCGGCCACTTTTCCATATCACACCCACAAACTCCAGATGTCAGTTTATAAATGATACGAGAGGTGAACCTGGCAGCAGAGACAGAGAGACGCATACCAGCATGCTTCAGAAGACTCGTCTGCATTTCTTACACCGAACACAAAACGAATGAATACGTGAGCCAGCAAGTTGATTCCCTTGCTGGAAAGCAAGAGTCCTTGTTGTCAACGCTGATACGATGAAAGCTCTCCGGCTTTGGCCACAGCACCCAGCACAACACCATTTCAAAGAAGACGTCAAAGGGAAAACTGGCTGGACAATATACAGGAATGGACCAAGCAAAGCCTACCGACCCTGCTATGTACAGCAGAAGACAGATAAAGCTGGCGGAAATGGTACAAATACAACTTGCTGGGAAGAACGTGAAATAAACAAAAATATAGCTAATAAAAAACAAAGAATTTTTCAATCTCCTGAAAACACAATGACTTGTTCCAAAGACAAACAAAACACGAAATGTTCTGTTTTTCAACATTTAGATAGTTTCACCACATAGCTCATGATAATTGTAAACCATATCATATGACAGTTTGAAACATTCCAACATGTAACATTTATCATTTGCGCTAATACCAGTTTTCTATTTAAACTATGCTTTATAAAATGACATGGTACATTTATGTATGATTGAATTACCTGTTTCTGGTAGTCTCTGATAGAATCTAATATTTTTAGTTCCGAAGGAAATTTGCATTGTGCACACATACATACAGACTTGGCAACAAATGCAACTGCGTATTTTAATGTTGAGCATTTAAATGCACATTCAAATGCAGCCGTGAAACGTCCAGTGAAATTGCATTTGAATGTGTTATCTCTCTGTTTATCTCAAACTTTTGCATTTGAATGCGACCCCCAAACATTTGATTTGTCAAATGCCCAATCAAATGCATTTTAAATGCGGACGTATTTGTTTGATGCACTATCATTGTTAGATATTCATTTGCATTGTATTGCTTAATAAGCCTCAAATGTGTACAATACCTAAATGTTTGATTTGTATTCAGCATTAATAGAATCAACATTTACGTTGTCGAACATGTGAATCCAGTTTCACATGTTCTATGTCAGCTTCTGAAAAATGCTCGGTAGTGAATATAATCCTCAACAGATTATGGCATCATTGACTGACTTGTGAGTCTACTTTCACATGCCCTTTGGAAATTTGCTCTGTGGTGAGGATATTACGTGGGGCGCGGTAGCGTAGCGGTTAGAACGTCGGGTTCTCAATGTTCTCAATGGAGAGAACCCGGGTTCGAACTCTCTTGCTTGAACACGCACGCGCATACACACACACACACACACACACACACCACACACACACACACTACACACTATCTATCTATTTATCCATCTATCTATCTATCTATCTATCTACATAGTTATCTATCGCTCTCTCGTATGTGGTTATGCTCCAAACTGTCAAACCAACCCAACTATGTAGTCATGCGTCAACCCAGCTGCTTAATTTTGACAAACTACCCATCCAAACATATAATCCTACCCAACCCAACCAAATATGATAAAACCAATTTGATTGCTTACATATACCGATGTGCTATTATTTATACTACTACTGACTGACTTGATATTATTACTTCTAGATATTGCAACAACAACTAATAAAAAATACTCATTTCAAAAACGTGGAAAATACCAAAAGAAGAAAATAATGTTTACCTGGTCATCTTCCATGTTGTTCTCCATGTTTTCTAACTGAAATCAATATCGAAAAAGTATTAGTATAAATAATACCCATAAAATATAGATCATGTTGTCCGTGACACAAAAGTGATACCGTGTATTTTTGTAGTTTGAATTATCATGAAATATGTCACATAGTCATATGCAGCCATTTCAGTTCTATTCCTTTTCCGTTACATCGGGCGTATGCTGAGTATGCGTGATATCTGATGAGTTGCGTTCGTTATGATTCAACTTAGGTACCAACCATTTGGATACTCGTCATCTGGAATTGTTAAGCCATCTTATTTTATATAATGTCTTAGAAAATTAGCTAGTTGCTGCGGGGAACCATCCCTATATAAATCCGAAATCGCATATTATATCTAAATAAATTAGCTCACCAACCCAGAGAAACAAGTACTTTCTTCAAAACATTGAAAATCGTGGTTCTGGTCGTTTCAAGTTACTCCACAATAATTATAAATTGTCGTACGTTTCCTGAATTCAGAACTTGCAGCATACATTAAATGCTTATTGTTAAACATATAAGCACTTATGTACTACTTTTTACACCCATTCTGCATTTAGTAGCCCACTTTTAAATAAGCTAAGTCTTTATTGTTAGTTCTGATCATCTGGTAAATGTTGTGGAATAAATTGTTCTTCATTGTGGTACTATGGTCACAGTTGACATTATGCATCATGGAAATACACCAAGAGCAAATACTTGTGTATACAAATACCCATTTTAGTTAGCGAAAATGTTAAAATAAGTTATGGAAAAGCATTTCCCCATATGATGCATACATTATTTAAAATGCATTTTGGGAAGGAATCCATTGGACCATAGCTGAATAAAATTGGAGTTCATTCAACGATTTTACGTTACATTAAAACCTTCATGACATTAGCTCACTTTTGGGGAAACTTACCCCTCAATGACATTTTGACATGTCATTGTTAATTCTGGAAACATTGCTCAGCCAGTACCATCGTATCGTTGTTTTTATCTCAAAAGCCCTAGCTTTCTGATAAAACTGTGTATGTAACGAGGGCCACATATTCTGCAGCACTCTGGTCATTTTTACTTGATACTCTCTCACAATGATCCATGTACTCTGATGATGTTAACTATCAACGTTTTTGTCAAGATCTACCAGGATGACATTGTGCTGCCATTCATTACATTAATTTATGTTATGTGAAGATGTGGCATATTGTTGTTGCTGCTGTTGCTCTTGTTGTTGTGGTTTGTGATGTTGTTGTTATTGTCAGTCTCATAACCAGGATTCGATCAATATGTAATAGTGATGTTTGTATAATTGAGTGCACTGTTGAATGCATTTCCAATTATGTTAAATGACAGGCATGCATACCTGTGATAATTTGCAAACATGTCACGCAGGTGTATGCATAAAAGGTCATAAGCAATACATTATGAGCATTATAATTCCATTTGGTGTTGGGAGTTACTATACATGTAGCATGCAAATAATGTTCCTTTATTTGCTATTCGTGTCCTGATTATGTGCTACACACACCTTTGCATAGAAATCCTGAATCCTGTTAGGTGTGAGGAAATCGCAGAAACGGACGCCATTCTCTACTGTCATAAAGAGCTTGACAAAGTCAGCTTGGTCGTTCTGTATGGCTCTCACCATGAGATCGTCCAGTACTAGTTTACTTGGCTAATGAAAATTAAAAGAAAACATCATTTCCATTCTAGTTCTTATGCTTAGCACTCCAATGTTGGTAAGAAAGTTGTAAATGTTGTCCTCCGTAAATGCTACATGACTGTAATTGAACTGTACAATCAAGCTTGTTCAACTTAGAACATTAATAACAGTTGGGTACTCTAGAAGAACCAGAGAGTTAAACAGTGTCCAACTAAGAAGAACCAGAACCTAACCGAATTAATTAGCTGTATTTGCAGCCAACCAAACTAACTGTACATACAATACTAAACAAACAATATCAATTCCCCAATTGAATTGGCTACATATATCAACTCTATATTTCTTATACAGCCAGGATAACTAATTTTATATTTTTGTTTCTCAGTATTACAAAATCAGACAAAATTCAAAATACTTGTTCCAAATCCGTGGAAAAATGTCAAGATAAGTATATTTTGTTTACCTGTCCGACTTTCATGTTGTTCGTGTTTTCAAACTGAAATCAATATCGAGATGATTCGATTATAGTTATTATAAATATTCTGCTCATTAGAAATATATATTAAAATACAGATTATATACTGATTATGCACAAATCATATCTGACATGAGTAGTCTTCATTATAATTAATTCAATTAACAAATCATCTTGACAAAATTCTGCTAGTGCCATTTTCACGGTTTTACATATCCATTTTTGAGGAAAAACGTATTTGATATCAGAGAGGACATTAGGGTTTATGTGAAATACTTCCTGGGTCCTGATTCTCAAAAACAATCAACTAATTCGTAGGAGAACGGATTTGCCACCTGATTTCAAATGTGGTAAAATATGTGCTAGCAAGCTTCAACAATTCATTTCGACCCCTCATAATACACAAACTTCCAATTGTGCATTTACTGAGAAAACAGTATATTTCAGTAGATCACTCACCAGGCTCTTGGCGGCGTCGATGCGTTTCCATGCCAGTGCCAGTTTCAGCTGCATCTTGTCAACACCACTCTTCTTGTTGACTAGACAGATTTACAAACATAGTCTTCATAAAACGATCATAGTATCATGCTGATGAAGTATGTTTGGTGCAGCAAAAATAGTTTAAACTACTCAGCAACATGGCACCCAAATGTGAGCACAACATCTATAGCATCAAATAACAAAACATATTTTCTTAGCCATTCTTGATAGACTTTACATGACCATATTGCGCTCCGTGCCGAACTTGCTTGTTGCTACACGGCATGGACGAAGGCAACAACACCACCGAGTCAGGGTTCAGCCTACTGTTACGTTTCCCACTGGTGACCATGTTAACGTATTGCACGATTATAAGAAAACGAGACCATCAAAAATTCTGAAACTTCTTACCTGCCGTTGTCATCATCTTATTGACATGCTGGTCGAGTTTAGTCAAAATGATATATTTATAACTCTCTTAAAATGTCTGAACATGCCATACCCGTCAATGTTTACAAATTTCTGCATAAATTACTACGCACACGCGTCTTGTGGCAAAACAAATGCCAAAAAAATCCTTCCGCCTATTGAAATCATCTAAAAATCCACAGTTACACTAAATATCCACAGTTACATTGCCAACATGTTCTACCAGTAAATTTGCCAATGTGTCTGCTCAAATGCAGTTACGTCAGATGATATGATTTTTTTTAAATTACACATATCTAAATTTACTGTGCCCTACATTCGTGTGCAACACACCAGGAAGTCTAACTGAGGCATGATCCCATCAGTGATAGCTGTATTCAATGACAAACCGGTCCTGCAACTCACGTTTGACGACATAGGCCGCACCCACAGCATTAGTTAAGGAACAGTGTAAGTTGGATATGAGAAAATACTCATTGTCACAGAGGGTGATAAATGAATGGAACAAGCTGTGAAATTATTGTGTTAATGCTAGTGCGGTAAACATATTTAAAAAAATACAGTTGACAGATAACTGATAAGGACGGGCTATACGTAGATGAAAAAGTTGTTGGACTCTCGATAAGCCAATGCTTCCATATCCTCTTGCCACTTGGAACTTGCAGTTTTGGATGACAATCTTGTTAAATCTTGTTAAAATTTGAGTATGACATGTAGGTATTCTGCATTGTGCGATATACCGCTCAACCGGTATTATTATGCCATTTATAACCAGTATTTTTCTTTCTGTCGAACCGGTATTCCATATGGGAATGCTAATTTGCCACCAACAGTTCAAGGTTGAGTCGTAAGACACGTTCCACTGTTACGAGGGCACCTTTATTTGACATTCGGTTGGTATTTCCTTTACATACACGATGCCAATATTGCGTTAGTCACACACTGTTTTAAAAGTGATGGTCGTTAATATTTCACCTATCACACATGCTATGCTATTATGATTCGAAGACATAAAGTAGAAGTCGCTTCAATTGTTATTGTATTGTATTGTATTGTAATTGTATTCGACTACGTTGATTAGATAGTTCAGTCGCGATTCGTTAGCTTATGCTGTTGTGGAACCATGGCGTTTTGGCGTTGCCTTGGCGTTTGACCGAATCGGTGATCGCCGTCGGCTGCCAGCCGGCGTTGTCGGCTTAGTTTCGTAGGTGGCTGCATCCGTATCGGCGGCTCGCGCAACCTGGACAGCGTCAGCTACGTTGCGTTAGATGCTTTGAGCGGTCATACAGACTGGATACCGCACTACATAAGAACGTACTTTTTAATCAAAGAATTGTCTTCGCACGGTAATTGCAGCGTTTCTGAAGTCGGATTGGTGAAGGAATAAAAAGGTCTGCAAGGGTGTGAATTGCAAAGCAGTTTGAGAGGTGACATGGACAGGACACTGCACAATATAAGTTACTTTTACGCTTACTAACCTTTCCGAAGCGCCTGAAGTATGAGTTCATCAATTTCCCTGGCAGAATCAGATGAGTCTAACTGTAACACATTCATGTGATCTTTGTTTTGAAGGCAGTACATAACTAATTTCACTGCTGACTTCTTCGATTGCTCCTTGGGGAATTCATCGTTCAACATACCATTCACGTATTCCTGCAGGCTCCTGTGGAATAAAAATATTACTGCTGTTAGAACAGTTCCGCTAATATCATTAAGCATGTTGAGTATTAGCCAATCATTCGCATGCGTTCTGCCATGTGACTTAAACCCGTACAAAGCACAGTATTAGTACTACACTGCACTGACAGACCTTTGGTCAGAGGAGAGGAAAAACAAGTTGATCAATCTTTGCCATAGGACAACATTGTATAAGTGTGTTCATCTTCGCTTGCTGGTTCAAATATGTCCCATGTGCATATATTCGTTGTATTACTACTATACCACTGGTGTCCCACATACACTGTTTTTTAACTGTATTACTATTACACCACTGGTGTCCCTCGTACACAGATTCATTGTATTACTACTACACCACTGATGTCCCACATACACAGATTGTTTTGTATTACTATTACAATACTGATGTCCCACGTACTGATTCAGTGTGTCACCACTACATGACTGGTGTCCTACACGTCATGTAACATTGTGTCACTGCTACATGACTGGTGTCCTACACGTCCTGTAACATTGTGTCACTGGTACAGGTGTCCTACTTACTGATCGTCAGATTCTTCCATAGACTTCTTGTATGCACAGGCAAGAATGTCCGCAGCACGGCCAGATCCCTGAATACAACCAGAAGCCCATTGTCTACACTGTTATAACGAGTAAGAAATAACAATATATCTAATTAGCAATGCGTATTCAAATTGCACGAATGCAACTTGTGCCCGCTGAATTTTGGTCATATGAGATACATATATACAGGTCATCTGAACCCTAAACCAAATCGATGTTAATAGAAAAGTACAATCAGGGCAGAAATAATTGTAAAATAACCAAAGGAGAAGAACCTTCAACAAAGGCAAATATAATGATAGAAGGAAATACTCCACAAACTTAGACTGGAATAATTTTATGAAGAACAAGAGAACAACGAACGTTAGAACATCTTGAAAGATGGTATTGATAACATTATTGAAGATGTTTTCCTTTAAAAACAAGATACATTGCCCAGGAAGGAACACATGTTAAAGTGTTAGTGATGTTGGGAGTACTTTTAACATAGCTGCAACATAAAACACTGAACAATAGGTGGATAATATAAAAAGGAACGCAAGAACGTATATTTGCTTATGCATTGGGTAAACAGAAAGTTTGCGACCAAGTCTGACTTCTAAAATAGAATCATGGATATCAGATGGATTTGAAATGGCATTGGTGTTATGGCTCAGAGCTTAATAATTATGGACGACACTTCATCTTAAGGGGCTAAATCATATCACTTGGGGCAGTAAACGGAAACTCCTCAAAATAAAAGAAGATGAAGGTTAATAATTCTGCTGGAGTTCGTGGGATTCCACCAGGCACCAAACACAGTGCAAGGAAACAGGACAGTAAATTAGTATACTACCCACTCAGAAACGCTTTCAACTTTTCACTGAGAGCGGGATTAGTACTTCTAAAATTGAAATAAATCGAATATTGCACCCTTATTTATAAACTTAACAGTTAGTACACGCAAGTTACTAGAAACGTTAAAAATTTTTATGGCGGACGTCTTATTAATGAAACCACAATAAATCTCAACATGGGTTCCTAAAAACTAAGTCGTGCCTAAGGAATGCAAGTAGACAAATGCAGGTAGATAAAGGTCAACAGTTTTTTTTTTACAAAGAGCCATACCAAAGAATTTTACTTAAACTAAGAGAGGCAGAGAGGCAGAAAGACAGAGGACATAATAAATGTAGAGATTTCAAATTAAATTTGACAGAGAGTTACAACAGTGGCTAATATCAAGAGACACACATACACACACACACACACACACACACACACACACACACACACACACACACACACACACACACACACACATATATATACATGCATGCATGCATGCATGCATGTATATATATGTATATCCTAAGTTCTATTGTTATTACAGTTTGAGTAGCTGCTCTGTCTATACCAACCTCAATGATAACAGCCGGCGTTCCACATTTGATTGCATCATGTACAGTTTTTATGGTTCCATGTCCACCACCAATCACCACGCTCACAACTGGGATCTTGTTGTCTGAAATATTATACATGTCAAACAATCAAGTATCACTTATCAGTTTAGTTATTAATGACTTTCTCTAAGATTCAGAATAATTAGCTACAGTAAGTCAAAGTTCCAGTTGTGTCATTAAGAAGCATTCCATGTCGTTAAATTCCCTGCCTAGAAATATGAAATTCTCCACTGGCCCGGCTACATGATGAATATTTACAATCTGGATTCCTGAAATTAAGCTTTTGGTTCCATGCTAAATTGCATTTGTTGTGTTATTACTAAAATATGTCTTTTTGTCAGTCAAAGAAACCTTGGATGTTTCCCCCCCTTCTTAGTTGGAAACTCCTGTTATTACTTAGTCAATTACTTTTTTTCCAAAATGCTTTCATTTATCACTTTATCAAAATGATTTTGTAGCAGATGGGTATACTAAAATGACTTTACTTACATATTGTTGATAAGCTTAGCATAAGATAAAGAACGAAACAAAAATGAGACACTATCGTTATGCACTAACGTGAATACTCCGAGATATACTGGATTGCTATGAGTAACTTTAACATGTGATCATGAATGATGAATAAAAGACGTTCCATACATCACATTTTGGCGACGAGAATGGATTTCATATGTAAGTGTCACGAATTTGCATTCATTTTCTGTGAAAACATTTCATCACAAAATCATTTCTCTGCTATCATCCGTTCAAGGTGTTTGACAGTTGTCCCACAAGGTGGCGACACTACTTTTTATTCCAGCTAAGTGCAGCTGGCAAGTTGCCAAACTCACGTTGTTCAGCCTGGAACATTGCTTTTTTACGGTTGATTTAGTAATATATTCTAGTTATCGTATTTATTTAATTTATTCACGTTGTTACTCGCAATCATAGTTTATACAAAGACTATGAAACGTTGTGTTATATATTCAGCAATAATTCGTGTTCGTGTTCTTGATCGACAGAAAAGTTATGAAACAAACGGTCATAACAAGAGAGCTAACATGTCACACTTTAGTTAAGTACATTAAATATAGCGTTTTCGAGTTATATATCCCATAATTCCTTAGAATATCGAAGTCCAGATCCTGTGGACGAACATTCTAGAATCAGTGACGTCAGCCGCGGGTGACGTATGGTACAATTTGATTGGTTAGTTTAGAAAGAGGCGGACATTTGATTTTGGGGAACGCTAGGGGACGCGAAGGTTGGTCAGTGTGCGATCTGGTTGGGAAGAGAGAAGACTTGTTTAAGAGATGGGCAAATATGTAGTCAGATTAGTGAGGATGGGCCCAAGATTGGCCCAATGTTGCTACTTTAAACAACATGTCGCTGAACGGAACTTTGCCCGAGTTTACTGGGAAAGACTGGTCCTCTTACCAAGTCAAGTTGGGAGTTCTATTTTGAAGCGAATGACATTGGCAATGACGCCGCGAATAAACGCAGGGCTATTTTGCTGTCAGTCGTTGGAACTGAAACACACACGTTATTACGTACTCTGGCACCGCCACGAGCGCCCGTGGAACCGACTTACCATATCGCAACGTTACCATTTTTATTCGGCGTACCGAAAGAAAATTTGAGGGACCGGTTAGTCTGTAGTGTGGCAGATACGGCAATCGTTGGTTGGGTGGAGCAGATCTGGACTTTAAGAAAGCACTCCAACTGGCTCTCCCTATGGAGTCTGCTGCTGCCAACACAGCACAACAACAAGCTGCTGCCTATGACAGTACACCGACTCGTGAGGACATCCACAAACAAGCCACCAGGAAAGTGAAACCGGCACCACCCGCTCAAAGTCACAAGAAACGCCCATGTTTCCGATGTGGAAAAACGTCACACTCGCCCACTGACTGTTACCACAAGGATGCAGAATGTCGAATTTGCAAGAAATTCGGACACATTGAAAGCCAATGTTTTTTTAAATTGAAAGCAGAAAAGGGGAAGAAAGCGACATTCAACATGTTCAGCTTGACAGGATCATGTCCAGATGCAATCATTACCCACATATAAGTAGATAGGAAGAAGGTACAATTGGAAGACAAGATGGAGAAGGAACTCGATCGGCTCCTGGCTGAGGATAGAGCCTGCCCAGTACTCAGACTGGGCAGCCCCCGAAGTACCAGTAATGAAGGCAGACAAGACTGTACGTCTCTGCGGTGACTACAAACTCACCGTTAACCAAGTAGCCAAATTGTACAGGTACCCTATTCCACGAATAGAAGACCGTTATGCACAGCTTGGGAACGGTACAAATATACCAGGCGATGAACAGATAGTCGCAAGTATGTAACCATCAACACGCCGTGAGGACTGTGTACTTACAAGTGTCGTCAGCACCTGGAATATTTCAGCGTGTAATGGACTCGCCGTGAAGGCATACAGAGCTGCCAACCCCACAGTTTTCAATGTGTGAGATTATTGATGCCGAAGGCGCTCGGGGGAGAGCACGAGAAGAGGCTTAGCCCCCTCTCGTTAGTGGGGGTACGGGGGGCGTCCACCGGAAAAAAATTTATAATGTAGAATTAAAATTTCCAGCATTTCAGGGTAGAAAAAAATAATGTTTTTAAGTAGCCATATTTGTAAGTTTAAAGATAATATTTCGTTTACTAACTTCCATTTACTAACCACTACTTGTCACTAGTCGAATTTTGAGCTGCAAATACATTCAAACCGACCCCCTCGAAGACTTGACCTTTTTCATAGTTGTGTGTGCATACCCTTTGACGTGCCGCAAAACACTGACTGTTTTGTTGCAAACAGTACATCGAAAATGATACTTGGTTGAGCTATCGGCAACAATGCAGGGATATTTCTGACTCCATTCCTTGTTGAATTTGGAGCGAAGACTGCAGCACCTCGACACTTCGCTTTTTTAATGGACGGGTGTCCATGATCAGAAGCGCTGTCTTTCATTGTCCAAGAAACCTCGAGCCACGTGTTCAAACTGTCGTTCCAAGCTACTTGACAAAGGCATAATCGATGCGGAAATGGACAGATACCTTACGGAAGCGCTGATTGGCTGTTTCTATGCAGAATGACCAATTGGCATGCGGGTTCTATATATTGCTAGGCTTGCTCTCAGGCCGGACCCCATTGCTGGTCGCAAAACTTTCTGAAAGCTTCCAGGATCGAAAACAAATGTTTTACAATGTGCAATAAAACTATAAATCTCAGATAGGGTTAATGCGTGAAATAGTAAGCCCTGGGATTGAGAGCGTGACATTAGATAGAAATGCACGAGACTCACGCCGAATGCGTGAGAGTTGGCAGGTATGGGCATACCTAACACGATGATGCATTTGGATGATGCGTTGGTGACAGAATCAACAGAAGATGAACATTTGGATGATGTATTGGTGACAGAATCAACAGAAGAAACTCCTGGTCCAAGCTGGATTCCGCCTGAAGAACTTAGATGTCCAGTGACGAAGTCGACTACTTGGGTCACCGGATAGATGCTGAAGGCATACACCCTTCCGGGGACGCCTTGTCAACAGTTCGCGATGTTCCGGCGCCCACCAACGTAACGGAGTTGCGATCATACTTTGGGATGGCGAATCACTATGGTCGTTTCTTGCCTAACCTCGCGACAATGCTGGCCCCCATGCATCAGTTGCTGACGAAGGACGTGAAGTGGCACCGGAGCCCAGCAACATGCTTTCAACAAAAAGAGGGGGATGTTAAGCACCACGGGTTATGACTCATTTTGATTCACCCAATCCGTTGGTACTCACCTGTGACGCATCGCCTTACGGCGTCAGGTCCTTCCTGGCTCGTGTAATGGAAGAGGGTGCAACGAAGCCAATAGCATACCACTCCAAAAGTCTGTCACTTACCGACAGAAACTACGCAGAGATCGACAAAGCGGGTCTGTCCGTCACTGTGGGACTGAAGAAGTTTCGCCAGTACCTGTGGAGTGGCACATTCACAATAATCAGAGACCACAAGCCGCTGCTTGGTTTGTTTGGAGGAGAAAAGACATCAATGGCTGCATAAAAATACAGGATTATCCACAGGCCAAGAATTCCACAAACTGACGCTCTTAGCCGCCTCCCGTTAGGTGGCACTCCGAAACATGTACCTGTGCTAGCCGACATAATACTGACAATGCAGTATATGGACATGTCCCCTGTCACCACAAGTGGAATACCTCGTGAAGCAGCACGTGACCCTATCTTGTCACAAATCTTCATCACGGCGAGGGATGGTTTTCTACAACACGAGAACAACGAACTTCTGAAGCCGTACACCCAAAGGAAAGATGAGCTCAGCATCCATGATGGTTGTCTCGTTTGGGGCACCAGAGTGATAATTCATTCCAAGTGTCTACCACCAAGCACTGTTGGAAGAGCTACATAGTGCACACTTTTGGATCGCACGCATGAAGGCTAGAGGCCGCAGTCTGATGTGGTGGCCTTGCATCGATCACGACATAGAAAGAACGGTTAAGACCTGTGACACATGCATGCGCAGTCGCCCCAGATCTACGGAAGTGGCACTGCAACCTTGGTCATTGGTCGACCTTGGACCCGACATCAGTCCGTTCGTGGGCAAGATGGTTATGGTGGTGATTGATGCACATTCGAAGTGGATCGACGCCCACATTACACCTGACTCCACATAAGCTAAAACCATCGGTAAACTGCGACAGTCGTTCAGCACTCATAGCATAACGATGTCGTAGTCAGCAACAATATAACTGGTGGTCAGTGAAGAGTTTCACGATTTCTGCAGATACAATGGCATCAAGCATATTACGAGTGCTCCACATCACCCTGCATCCAATGGCCTCGCCGATTGAGCCGTTGGAATCGTCAAGGAAGCTGTAAAGCGCATGCACGGTGGTGCATTGGAAACCAAATTAACCGCGCTTTCTCTTCGACTACCACATCACACCACACTACACCACGGGTATAGCTCCTGCTGAAGTGTTAATGCATCGACAGCTGAAGTCTCATCTTATCAAACCAGAAGTAGGTGGTAAGGTGACACATACCAAACAGAAGGCAAAGCATGACCTTCGTGCCAAAGTTCAAACATTCCACTCGGGTGACCCAGTTTACGCTCCACGCTACCAAACATTGAAACATTGAAAGATGGGCGCCTGGTATGATCGACTAATACACAGGAACGATATCTTACACCGTTCGTCTTGAAGATGGTGCTGTTGTTCGCCGTCACATCGATCAGCTTCAGTAAAGACTGTCGAGTTCTCAAGTGGTGTCACCTGGGCTGCCTCTGCCGCTGGAGATGATATTTCCGCATGAAGGGGTCGAGTCTCCTGATGAGCCACAGGCCTCACAACCGTTCCCACCAAGTCAGCAAACTGACATTTTGCCTGCTCCAGCAACACCAGCAGAGCTTCGACGTTCTTCACGCTTCAGGAAGCAACCTGAACTTTTTTGGACTTGTAATTGTGTTAAAGTAGTATCCAGACCACCACTGAAGTATTTTGTTTATAACAATAATGTGTCTTATATAGCTCATGGTTGGACTATACATACAATGATCAAAGAATGTTACTGTTCCGAAAAATGTTAAGCTTCATTTAAAACGGTTTTCTCACTAAAGTTGGGAGGGATGTCCAGTATTGATATGCTCCCTGATCGTCGGAAGTCGAAGTGCAATGCTGTCTAGTTCCGGTGCAGTGTAGCTTTAACATGTGGTCATGAATGATGAATAAAAGACGTTCCATTCATCACACTTGAGTTGCCAACTGAAAATGTAGTCGCCAACATGTCGGCAACTGAAGAATCAGTCTGTGCATGACGGGCTTTACGCGTGTGTTCTTAACCAACAGTTGGCAACACTTTTTGTGGACATCTGACATTTGAAAAATCGGTCGGCCGACGGGTACTTGCCAAGTATTTGTCGACAGATAAACTGTTAACGACTAAAAGGCAGGCCTCATACCGATTAATGTGCAAGTTTACTACTATAATTGACTATGCGGACCACGCCCATCAGTACACCGAAAGTATGTAGCTCGTATGGTTTTCTTTCGTTTTATGATAATATTTAGTATTCTGTTACTGAAACAAAATTTCTTTAAACATTTATCTAATTAGAACACGGTCGACTAGTTTGCGTTTGCGGAAGAAAGCTTAGTTCCACTAATATGTACACACATAGTCAATGTTCATGTGGAAAATTGAACATATGTCTGGAATCAACAAATATTATAATATTAATACGTTCGCAACTGCAGACCGTATGAAAGTCAAGTAGCGTCGGACTTCATTCAATCGTGCAGTTTGCAACGGGCTTTATACGCACCATCTTTAGTGTAGTTCTCTGAGAGTTTTTTCTCCAGTTTGGCTCTGAACTTGATCTCCCCTCCATACACGTGCTGTGTACCATTGTCAACAAGGAAGAAATGGGAATGATTTGGATCGAGGAGACTGTCCCCAGTGTCCACTTTACCCTTGTACTCAGCTGGCCCGGTACCCTGCTACAATGAGCAAAGGAAGGTTCAGATATCAAATGTACATAATATTTATATAAATGATGTTGACTGAGGTTTGCCAAAAACAAACAATGCAAAGTTGTTTAACAGTATCTATGTAGTCGAAGTATGTATCTTTGTAGTCGAAGTACAAATTATGGCTTCTTTTTCTAACCAACAAACATGTCATTCTAAGAATATTTACGTAAGGCTTCTAGATAAATATAAGCATATCATAATATCTTAGTTAAACACATTGTTCCTGACATGGCTTGTCTATCTGAGGTGCTCTTTATACACATATACTTACATCATCATGTTTAACCAGCGATTCCTTTCCGCTTACACAACCCCAAGTTGCTATCCCTATAGCAACCAGACCAGCCTTATTGCCATCGCCAGCCACACGGTCACGCACAGCTTCACCGATTAGTTTCATGACTCCTTTTTGCGTCCCGCCAGTTATGATCCACGTTCCTTGGGAGAGTAACACAACTGCGTTATTAGTATATAACATTGTCATTTATGTTACTAATACAGTAATGTTTGTATTGGTCTACAAACTACCGTATTGAATGAGATTCATTGCATGACCATGAGTTTCATTAACACGTTTTTTAATATTTTTATTTAAAGTGGTGTTTAATTTGCATGTCAACATTTTTTTTAACTGGAGAAAGTTTATCATCATCAAATGTCTATCTGATTTGGAGATCATTGTGTCGTCTGAATTTGGTTTGATTTATAACAACGAATGTTGCTATCTGCTCTGTTCGTCATTGTAACTAAACATTGTAACTAAACATTGTAACTAAACATTGTAACTAAACATTGTAACTAAACATTATGTCAAAGATGTACACAATTGCGTCTAGTGTTGTTTCAACAACAACTCAATGCATAGTACATCCACACGTGCCCTGAATTCAAACAATAAAGGCATTCTAGTGAAAATAACTGAAATTGATTCCTTTTAAAATAATTAAATCGTTGTTTCCGAATCTAATAACCGTTCCGCCTTGGTACACGTCACGAAATATCACCAAAATGCATCTCTTTTTGGCCTACAAAACACACCGAAAAATACCAAATTTCAACAACAAAATTAGCATGCTGGAGGGCCCCTTACCGAAACCTAACTCAGCATAGCGTCACTTCGCGTTTGCTTTTCCAACTGTTGGCAACACTGTAGTTGGCTTTAGCGTTTGTTCCTTAAGGGTGCTAAACGGCTTTAACATATATACACAAAACCGTGTCCGACTACCATAAAATGTACCAAAAACATTGTTCAGCAGTGGACATTCATTGGCCTGGGGCATTTTAATAATCTTGTGTTTTATAATTTTTTTCATTCGTTACCCAACGTCACGGGCAGATTACCTGTGTTATGTGCCACCTTCACAAGTCTTGATAACATATTCGTCAAGCTAGGACGCGTGGGGACGTCCTGTGCACCCCCTGTCACAGATATCAGCACATTTGGAGGGTCGATTTCCCAGTATTTCTTCAGCAGTGTCATCACCTTGTTCATCTTTGTTTCGTGGTCAATACGAACATACTGCAAGCCAAACTTCACACGTCAAAATACCTACGTGATATATGCGCGCGCGAAAACACCACACACACACACACACACACACACACACACACACACACACACACACACACACACACACACACACACACACACAAACACACACTCACCAAACACAACACATACACACAGACACACACTCACACACACACACACACACACACACACACACACACACACACACACACACACACACACACACACACACACACACACACACACACACACACTTCTGACATTGCACATGAACTAATATGTTGTAGGAAACAATACATGACATGGATACATTGCAGACATGTTGTAACAGCAAGCTGATAGAGTGTTCTTATGCAATTTTTTTAATCTTAATACCGGGCCACTCAGAATATTCAATTCAATCCCAGATTTCCGTATCAAATCCTGTTTAAGATTGTAGTGTCAGTTGTACTGTTATGTGTCTCTTGATCAGACTTTAATTGAAACGCCAATTCCAATTGTTTTATATATTATTAGCATTTTCGATTTCTTTTAAATTACTTTTTCAATTACATTTTCAACTGAAATTATGCAATACAGATCATCAATCAAATGTAATATGTTGTGCATATCATATCTGTTTGCCACTGTTTACCATAATATGCAGAAATTGAACAAAGCTGCTCTAAAATAGGTGTTATATTTGGGCCTGGGGTATATCTATGATTGCTCTGTTCGCATATTTTATTTCGATATGGAATTGATAATTGGAATTGGTATTTTAGGTGTAATTGGAATTGGAATTCGTATTTGTAATAAGTGTGGAATTGGAATTGATTTAATGTAATTGACCCCAAGTCTGCTCGCGGTCATTATATGAAGAACACTGTCTTTACAAGAACATCCATATGCAGCAAACAATGGAGTATCGTGATGGTTGTCAATAGAGATGACTACTGCTCGAATGCTTGCCTTTCCAGTGCGTTCATCAGAGAATGTCATTTCTCCGTAGGCATCTGTCTTAGGAGTTTTCCACCCACTCTCATCTCCACTCTCGTGGTGATCACTGCGTGGATCACCACATTTGCACATGTCACTATCAATAAAAATCACACAGACATTATATAGAGAGAGGGAGAGAGGGAGAGTGAGAGAGAGGGGGAAGGGAGAAATAGAGGGAGGGGAGAGAGATGGAGGGGGAGAGAGGAGAGAGAGGGGGTAGTGAAAGAGAGGGGAGAGAGAGAGCGATAGCGTGAGAGAGATGGGGAGGGAGAGAGAGAGAAGGGGGAGAGAGAGTGAGAGGGAGGGAGAGAGAGAGGGAGAGAGGGGGAGAGAGAGCGATAGCGTGAAAGAGAGTGAGATGGAGAGGGAGAGAGAGGGGGAGGGAAACAGAGGGAGAAAGAGAGAGAGGGAGATAGAGAGAGTGGGGAGGGAGAGAGGGAGGGAGAGTGAGAGAGAGAGAGAGAGAGAGGGACATAGAGGGGGAGAGAAAATGAGGGGAGCGAGAGAGCGATAGGGGTAAGACCACAGTTGACCTTCCTGTTTATTGTTTCACACGAATGTAGGGCGTATTAAATTGCGATATGTGAATTTAAAGAATTCATATGATGTGACATAAGTGCAATTGAGCAGGCATATTCACAGGTTTGTTTGTAGAAGCTATTAGCTGTGAAATGGTGCATTTTTTGGAGAGTTTAAAAGGCGGAGGGATTTATGGGAATTTTTCTGCTATGGGCTACGTGGGCGCATGAATACAAGGCTATTTTTGTAAAAATTGATGGGCATCGCACGTCGGGGCGTTTTAAAAGAGCTGGAGGTATGTGATTTTGATAAAACTTGGTCAGCATGTCAATGAGATGATGGCAGTTGCTGTGAAAAAGCTTCAGAATTTTTAGTGGTCACGTTTTCTTATAATCTAACAAAACGTTAACATGGCCACCAATGCAATTTTCAACTGTGGTCTGACTCCAAATAGACGGAAGTCGGGGTCACAAACACGGTTATGAAATGTTGATATGCTTATGTTTTGGTCGTTGTTATTAGCTTAATTGTGGATATTACACGTAATTTGGATGAAATTATTAGTTTGTTATAACAAATTTCTTATAATTTTTATAATTTACAATTATGATAATATAATTAGGGCTCATATTTTGGAAAATAAATAAATAAATAAAAACGGTTGCTAACCTGTCCCATGTTGTGTGTGTTTGACTTAGACAATTGTCGGTGTCAGACTGGATAATATTATATTATATATATATATATATATATATATATATATATATATATATATATATATATATATATATGTGTTATAGATTCCATCTAGTGAACAAGATCATTACTGGTTAAACGCCGCTACTATTTAAACTGTTTAACAGTCTCCTTAGGAGGTGTCTTATAACCGGTCTACTAAATATAAAACATGTCAAATCAATGTACATTTTAGTTTTGTACTATAACGTTTGATGTGCACGAGCTGATATATTGCGCAAGTTGATGTTTAATATGATATTTCATTGCTAATAAATACAATTTTTTTATTTTTCATATGCTAAAATAGCATTATAGAACTTGTGGTAAACTAAAAGTGTACAATAAGCAATTTTTAATATCAACAATAACTGTTGCCTTTCCAAAATGTCTATTCACCACATATCAATACCAATTTCATGTTGTGTGCAGTACTTTGCAACCCTAACCGTAGCTAACCCCATCTTTAGCTAACCACATGCCTGGCTAACCCCATCTCTAGGTAACCCCATCCCTAGCTAACCATAACTCTGAAGTGGTTAACATAAGATATAATCATTCCCATAGGCACAGGTTGATAGGAAAAGTGAACAGTTTGCTTGGAAAACGCAGAAAGCAGTAGCAATCACGAACATCATGATACAGATCGGAAGCCAAAATGGAAAGTTTGCGAAAATTAGGGGGTATGACATAAGTATGTGACGGAACAGGTAACCATTTTGGCCTAGAGCGATCATTGGTGATATTTGTCTTGTGGCCCAGTGCGTTACCAACATTGTGTAACAAATTTGGACAGAATAGTTGTATTTTGATTGTGTCACACCCACTGGAAGCACTGCGTAGATCAGCATTTTCAAATCTGGCAGCGACTGGCATCTAGTCATGTGATACCCTTTTATGTTGGCGTATCGAAATCAAGCCGTTCGCCTTGTATCTTATCAACTAGAAGTATGAAAGCAATCACTTAAACAATAAAATTGGACAAACCTGAATCATTGGAATTTACCCTAAATCCTGTTAAATGTGAAAAATGTCCAATTTTCTTAGAAAGTTATGCCACGTTTGGTTTAAAATGAAGCAATTATATGAATACTAATTTAAAAATAAACTCATTAGTATATTCAAAGGGATAGTAAGCAGGCTTCATTGGTTCGCAGTGCTATGTAAATCTAGTGTACATGATCTATGATTTATCAAGTGTCAAAATCGACCTATAATTAAATTATGTGACTGGTTTTCAGCTAATAATACGGACAAAGTATTGTTTAGACTTGGCTGTCAAACAAATAATAATGACTTGACAAGTAGGAGTGTTCCATAATGTGTCTACATATACACTGTGTCGCAACTTGATATAAAATTTGACACTTTCTGAAACAAAAAAATTCCCTATTTGGGGTAAGACCACAGTTGACCTTCCTGTTTATTGTTTCACACGAATGTAGGGCGTATTAAATTGCGATATGTGAATTTAAAGAATTCATATGATGTGACATAAGTGCAATTGAGCAGGCATATTCACAGGTTTGTTTGTAGAAGCTATTAGCTGTGAAATGGTGCATTTTTTAGAGAGTTTAAAAGGCGGAGGGATTTATGGGAATTTTTCTGCTATGGGCTACGTGGGCGCATGAATACAAGGCTATTTTTGTAAAAAATTATGGGCATCGCACGTCGGGGCGTTTTAAAAGAGCTGGAGGTATGTGATGTTGATAAAACTTGGTCAGCCTGTCAATGAGATGATGGCAGTTGCTGTGAAAAAGTTTCGGAATTTGTAGTGGTCACGTTTTCTTATAATCTAACAAAACGTTAACATGGCCACCAATGCAATTTTCAACTGTGGTCTGACTCCGATAGCGAGAGGGGGGAGAGGGAGGGAGAGAGATGGAGATAAAGAGAGGGAGGGAGATAGAGATAAGGGAGAGGGGAGAGAGAGGGGAGATATAGGAGAGAGATAGCAAGAGGGAGAGAGGGAGATAGATATTTAGAGAGAGGGAGAGAAAGATAGAGAGGGAGAGGGAGAGTGAGGGGGAGAGAGAGGGAGAGAGAGGGGGAGAGAGTTAGAGAGAGGGGGTAGGGAGAGAGGGGGGAGAAAGAGAGAGGGGGGAGATAGAGGAGAGAGAGAGAGATAAAGCGCGCGAGAGAGAGAGAGTGAGAGAGAAAAAGATAGAAAGAGAGAGAGAGAGAGAATGTGTGTGTGTGTGTGTGTGTGTGTGTGTGTGTGTGTGTGTGTGTGTGTGTGTGTGTGTGTGTGTGTGTGTGTGTGTGTGTGTGTGTGTGTGTGTGTGTGTGTGTGTGTGTGTGTGTGTGTGTGTGTGTGTGTGTGTGTGTGTGTGTGTGTGTGTGTGTGTGTGTGTGTGTGTGTGTGTGTGTGTGTGTGTGAGAGAGAGAGAGAGAGAGAGAGAGAGAGAGAAAGCAGATCATCAATTACTTAGTCATGACCTCTCATCAAAGTTCAAATTGGGAGTGGCGCGAGTCAATATCTAAGTTGCGACATGGCATCCGTCTAAACGCCCACATAATTTAGTTACACATTTTATTGCGATACGATTCTCGCCCGACAAAATAGGGTAAACATTGCTGGAGAAAATGGGCCTTTAGAAGGGTATAAACTCACCTGCTTGACCGGAAAAACAGTTGAACATGTGTCCCTCACTTTAACGAACACATCAACAGTCTCTATGCTAGACAAGTGCATATTATTCATAGGTAAATATTGTAGTTTGTGCATCATATAAAACTTAAAAGGTATATCCTCTAGATGGAGTGTCCATTGAAGAACGTAGTAGGTATAAAAGTGGAAATGTACAACCATATTATATGGACAATGTATATTTTCAACATGTAAGTTGTTACCGGACGCTGTGGAATTCATATAAAAGGAGGTTTAGGTACCTTTCAAGGTCATGTTACCCCCCGTTCTCGTTGGGACCAAGTCAACAAGGACCACAATACCATGGCCAGAGATGCGATAGTGCTAGCCAGAGAATAAAACTTCATACTGTGATACTGTGGGACACCCAGCCATCAATAGAGACGTGTTTACTACCTAAAACTGTTGTCATGTGACAATCATCAACATGGTCACATGATGCCGGAGGACAATTCAGTCTGACGCTGACGAAGGGACCTAGAGGGTTTTGAAAGCTGCGTCGAGCAAATTCCGTGACACCGAACGGGATCGAAACTTCCCCATGTATTTTACATATGTTTGTACGAAATTGCATTTAACCTTTTCATCAACATTTATTTTTCTCTTTACTCTATGTTTCATTTTAGTATATATTTACATAAATGATTCGTCTCAGATTTGTTCCTTTCAAATATTTCATGAATGTCTGAACACGGTGTGTTATATTAAGTAGTAAGCATAAATAAATGACTCTAGTAACATCCGAAGAAGAGATCGGAGTAAACATGGACAATTATCGCTGGACAAGAGAAATGATACTTTGTAATTCTAAGCTAATGACTCAATTAACTTGGCTATACCAACTGATGCCTGACGTCACGGCTGATAAAATCAACATACTAACAGTAGCTCAGCTCAGAATCCATGTACAGTATTTACCTGGCGCCCTCTTGTGGTACGTACGTACAACGCACCCTTTTGTTGATGTGTTCGGGAATCCATATGTCAGTTGGATCCTGAAGCGATAGCATATATACACATATATACACATATATACATACATACATACATACACACATACATACATACACACATACATAAATACATACATACATATATACATGCATGACATTAATAGTGTATACATTAGGCTTAGTAACAAAAACAAAATGCATTTGAATGTTAAACATTGAAATGCGTATTCAAATGCAACCCTCTTGTTTTCAGTGCATTTGAATGTGTACCCTAAATAGTTGCATTTGAATACATTTGATTTTGTAAAGGGTCAAATAGGTGTATTTAAGGTGCATACATAATTGTAGGAGTTATTATTAGTAGTAATAAAAGTACCCATCCTGTGGACGGGTTAACTTGGTAGTAAAGTAGTAACCCATCCCAAACTGTCTTTCATACTCCCTAACAGTGGCGCCACTCAGCAGATCACCACCGCCACAACAATAAAAGTGGCGAAGTAGTATAAGCGATTGGTTGGCTTTGTCAACTTGGTAAAGTCATTGCTGCTTTCGACTGACTACACCATTGCAACTGTGTAGTGGACGGTTTACGTAATGTGGAACAATCGTAGAAAACACGCATAGCGTTGCGAGCAGTCTACGATTCCGGGTAATTCTACGATTCAGGATAATGTTGGGTGAATTTCGAAAATTAAAAGTTACGGGTCCTTCCTAAGGGGTTTTAGACCGGTTGTTTGGCGCCCGAGATCCTAAGCGTCTCGGAAAAAACCAACATGTCAATAACATTCGATCCCATAGCGTTGACATACAGTACACGGACTACACACATAGCGTTGACACACAGTACATGGACTACACACATAGCGTTGACACACAGACATGGACTACACACATAGCGTTGACACACAGTACATGGACTACACACATAACGTTGACACACAGACATGGACTACACACATAGCGTTGACACACAGACATGGACTACACACATAGCGTTGACACACAGTACATGGACTACACACATAGCGTTGACACACAGACATGGACTACACACATAGCGTTGACACACAGACATGGACTACACACATAGCGTTGACACACAGTACATGGACTACACACATAGCGTTGACACACAGACATGGACTACACACATAGCGTTGACACACAGTACATGGACTACACACATAGCGTTGACACACAGTACATGGACTACACACATAGCGTTGACACACAGTACATGGACTACACACCGGGTACATTTAATTGATGCAACCACAGCCGAACAACGTCGATCACCATATTGGTTAAGTTCTCCCGTAGTTAATCCTTCCCAAAACATTTGTATCGATATCATCATGTTCATTCAGTATCTAGAAGAAAGACTTCAATTAATGTCCTCATTTTAGCTGCTTACCCTTTGTGTTGAACTCTCGGGGCCCACTCTGTTGTTAGGCATCTTCAGATCCTATCTGAAACTGACCAGGCATGGGGCGATTATAATAGTAATGTAATATATTATGATTACAATGGTAGGCAATTACGAATACAGTTATGATTACATTATTGTACTTTGTATTTTTGTAGTATACTAAACCTCCACGAAATAATAAACATCTTAGATTTTTTATGATGTAGCATACGAAACACTTAGCAAGTCACAGTGACGTACAATGTAAGTAACATTCAGCCAAACGAGGCATGCAAGTGAAAATGCCAACTCATTTTCATTTCAACTAATCATATATATATATATATATATATATATATATATATATATATATATATATATATATATATATATATATATATATATATATATATATATATATATGTCAGTTGTGTTTTTAACATATTCATACTGCTGGCATTTACACAATCAGTAGATGATTGGTTGTATCGTCCTTTGAAAATAAATACTTCTTCAAACCCATTCTACACTGTATTTACTGGTGCTGCTTCATATCCACTAGTAGTCTGTCTTAAATCAATATGCTGCATAATCATTCAATATTTTAAAAAGTCTATTTGGTGTCCGCTTAATCTCCTCATCTCCAGACATGTTCTACCACAATCGTGTTGGCGTTCATCATGCCTAAGGTCTCGCAGTTCTTGAATCAGCTTAGTTGTACGCCTTCGTATTCTTTGTAGCTTATCTGTGTCGTTCTTATGACGTGATACTCGTGTTTGTATGCAATATTCAAAACGAGGCCTAAGTATTATTTTAAACAAAAGTAAAAATAGGTATAATATTTGAAAAACTACAGATGGACCGCAGAGTCTGAATGTATACATATAGAGAGACGGCTTGTCTGGAGAAGAAGACTCTCTTATGTATTCGTGTAGGTGTTTTTTCAAAAATGTACTGGAAACCCATATTGTGGCGATCACTTCTCCAGCTCAAAGGGGTGAATAAATCTAGGCGCACATGTAATAAATGTTCATCTCGCATCATACAAATACTACTTAACCTGTATGTAAAAATATGCATTATAATGCGGAGGCTTGATGGCAAAATCCTGAGTTTGTTTGCTACAGGAAGTCACAAAGGGCGTGGCGTGGCGTGGCGTGGCGTGGCGTGGCGTGGCGTGGCGTGGCGTGGCGTGGCGTGGCGTGGCGTGGCGTGGCGTGGCGTGGCGTGGCGTGGCGTGGCGTGGCGTGGCGTGGCGTGGCGTGGCGTGGCGTGGCGTGGCGTGGCGTGGCGTGGCGTGGCGTGGCGTGGCGTGGCGTGGCGTGGCGTGGCGTGGCGTGGCGTGGCGTGGCGTGGCGTGGCGTGGCGTGGCGTGGCGTGGCGTGGCGTGGCGTGGCGTGGCGTGGCGTGGCGTGGCGTGGCGTGGCGTGGCGTGGCGTGGCGTGGCGTGGCGTGGCGTGGCGTGGCGTGGCGTGGCGTGGCGTGGCGTGGCGTGGCGTGGCGTGGCGTGGCGTGGCGTGGCGTGGCGTGGCGTGGCGTGGCGTGGCGTGGCGTGGCGTGGCGTGGCGTGGCGTGGCGTGGCGTGGCGTGGCGTGGCGTGGCGTGGCGTGGCGTGGCGTGTCAGTACTACTCATACCAGCTCAATCAAATGCATTCCTCATTTGGTCACATCGAAGTTCCACTTGAATACTGATATACAATGCTCAACCAATCTCGAGGCAAAATCTTCCGCCAAGCCGCAATTCCAACATTATGTACGTATTTGTAATTCAGTGTACCGCCGAACCTTGTTTAGAGAATATGTTTATATTAAAATATCAGCAGAACATGCTCCAGAATGAAGTAAATTCACCATAAAATGGATAAATTCTCCCACCGGGAGATGCTCCCCTCGTGACCGTGGCGGGAGGCCCACCGCATCAGATCTTCGTCAACCTCCCAAAAATATTAATTGATCAAATTAACGGCTGTCATTGCCTCACCGGCTTTCTAGTGATGACTGAATGAATGATGAAAGAATAATGGCTGTCGTTTGGCTCAACTGGCATTGGCTTGCCAATACGACAACGTATCTGGGCCAGTGCAGTGGTTCAAGTGGCATTGGTTTACCAGTGACTGGGCTACCAAGTTTCACCCATTTGGCGTGATACTGACCCATTTGGTTTGCATCTCACGCTCTCGCCATCTCACGCAGCGGTGTGTAAATATCACGCATATCGGCCGTTTCAACGAAAACAAACAAGCTTTTTTCTATGCACGCGCTGCTAGCGCAGAGCGTCCGGGGGATCCCCGATATTATGTTTACCATAGTCGGTGATGTCCCGCGTAAAAGTCACTTACGGATTCACACATGATCATGATCATTATAGGTACGGTTGGCCCGTGTTACGGGCGCTAGTCCAGCGCCTCGTTGGCATACTGAGTGTGAAACTAGCAATAGACCCCCCTACCCCCATTGACATTGAGCCAACAAAAGACTAGCTTTACAAAGCTTGAAAGGCTACATGGGCAAACAACCAGGCACATAGACTTACAAATAGTAACAACCTTGAGTGCGCTGAACGTCTGTTTCTTCTGAGCAGCTAAGCCAGACGTGTGCGCGGTGGGATAAAATGTTACACGTCTACTTTGTCATTATTCATTTCGAAATAAGTAAAGACAGTGTGGCAGCTCGGCGCCCGTCATATTTAATGTGAAACAACAATCGTGGTTTTTGGCCTATGTACCTGTAACAGTTACTAAAGCGTAACAATGTGCAACTGTATCAAGCCAGCGGTTTGCTGGGAAAACCTTGTTGAACACACAACATTTTAATTTGATGGACCGCGCCGTACAGTTAGATAACCCAACGTCCAACGTTTCGAATGCCGGTAGCCTGGCAGTATTCGCTCACCAGATGAAAATATATTTGTAAATACCTAGTCCTATACTTGCCAATAGGATATGGCCATGCTGTTTCCGTTCAAACTCAACTTATGTAACACATGTTGGCCTTTGTTTGCTCAAATAGTCCCTTTCTGACTTAGCAGCGCATTTGATTTGAGAGTTTTCGTTACTTGTGTTTTCCGACAATTGCGCAGGCGCTGATCGGTTTACTAGGTTTACTAGGTCTACTAGTTTTACTAGGTTTACTAGGTTTACTAGTTTTACTAGGTTTATTAGTTTTACTAGGTTTACTAGGTTTACTAGTTTTACTAGGTTTACTAGGTTTACTAGTTTTACTAGGTTTATTAGTTTTACTAGTTTTACTAGGTTTATTAGTTTTACTAGGTTTACTAGGTTTACTAGTTTTACTAGGTTTATTAGTTTTACTAGGTTTACTAGGTTTACTAGTTTTACTAGGTTTACTGGTTTTACTAGGTTTACTAGGTTTACTAGTTTTACTAGGTTTACTAGGTTTACTAGTTTTACTAGGTTTACTAGGTTTACTAGGTTTACTAGGTTTACTAGGTTTACTAGGTTTACTAGGTTTACTAGTTTTACTAGGTTTACTAGTTTTACTAGGTTTACTAGGTTTACTAGGTTTACTAGGTTTACTAGTTTTACTAGGTTTACTAGGTTTACTAGGTTTACTAGGTTTACTAGTTTTACTAGTTTTACTAGGTTTACTAGGTTTACTAGTTTTACTAGGTTTACTAGGTTTACTAGGTTTACTAGTTTTACTAGGTTTACTAGGTTTACTAGGTTTACTAGGTTTACTAGTTTTACTAGGTTTACTAGGTTTACTAGGTTTACTAGTTTTACTAGTTTTACTAGGTTTACTAGTTTTACTAGTTTTACTAGGTTTACTAGGTTTACTAGTTTTACTAGGTTTACTAGGTTTACTAGGTTTACTAGGTTTACTAGGTTTACTAGGTTTACTAGGTTTACTAGGTTTACTAGTTTTACTAGTTTTACTAGGTTTACTAGGTTTACTAGGTTTACTAGGTTTACTAGGTTTACTAGGTTTACTAGTTTTACTAGGTTTACTAGGTTTACTAGGTTTACTAGGTTTACTAGTTTTACTAGGTTTACTAGGTTTACTAGTTTTACTAGGTTTACTAGGTTTACTAGGTTTACTAGGTTTACTAGGTTTACTAGGTTTACTAGGTTTACTAGTTTTACTAGGTTTACTAGGTTTACTAGGTTTACTAGGTTTACTAGGTTTACTGGTTTTACTAGGTTTACTAGGTTTACTAGTTTTACTAGGTTTACTAGGTTTACTAGTTTTACTAGGTTTACTAGGTTTACTAGGTTTACTAGGTTTACTAGGTTTACTAGGTTTACTAGTTTTACTAGGTTTACTAGTTTTACTAGGTTTACTAGGTTTACTAGGTTTACTAGGTTTACTAGTTTTACTAGTTTTACTAGGTTTACTAGGTTTACTAGTTTTACTAGGTTTACTAGGTTTACTAGGTTTACTAGTTTTACTAGGTTTACTAGGTTTACTAGGTTTACTAGGTTTACTAGGTTTACTAGGTTTACTAGTTTTACTAGGTTTACTAGGTTTACTAGGTTTACTAGTTTTACTAGTTTTACTAGGTTTACTAGTTTTACTAGTTTTACTAGGTTTACTAGGTTTACTAGTTTTACTAGGTTTACTAGGTTTACTAGGTTTACTAGGTTTACTAGGTTTACTAGGTTTACTAGGTTTACTAGGTTTACTAGTTTTACTAGTTTTACTAGGTTTACTAGGTTTACTAGGTTTACTAGGTTTACTAGGTTTACTAGGTTTACTAGGTTTACTAGTTTTACTAGGTTTACTAGGTTTACTAGGTTTACTAGGTTTACTAGGTTTACTAGTTTTACTAGGTTTACTAGGTTTACTAGGTTTACTAGTTTTACTAGGTTTACTAGGTCAACATGTCAGCCGCCAGGATAGCGGATGTATGACCAGAATTCGTGTTAATTAACTGTACCATACCATTGATATTCCATATTATAGTTAGGTAGATATGTGAAGTTTCCCAGGTACGGTCGACTGTAACAATTGCCCCGTAAGCGGGGCAAGTTGTTACATCATACGGGGCACGTTGTTACAGCAAAGAACGTGTGGATCGCATAGCAAGTGTCACACGTACACGTTACTGTTATTATATTTATTGGATCATACACATTTAAACATCTGATACACATTGTGCATAACAATGTAGGTGCTCACAGCTCCATATATTAGGCTTTTCATTTTTAGTTACTAAAGGGGACTCATTCCCCGGATTCTTATAACAAACAATTGTGAATGGAATGTGAATTATTGAATGGAGTAGGAAATAGTGAATATAAATATATATGTAATGCTACTTCTGCTTGACTGAATGATACACGCACGTACGCACTCACTTTTCGTAAAACGACTTTGTAACAACTTGCCCCAGTATACAACTAGCCCAGGTCTCCCCTAGTGGCGTATCTAGGATCTCGCAAAGAGGGAGGCCAAAGGGGGGGCCAAGCTTAGGGGTTGTCCCCCCTCCCCGAATTAGTACTTTAAAATGTTGATAATTTTCCACATCGAAAAATATATCAATGTAAACATTTTATGCCACGGTACGTGTACAGGCCCTATAGCTCTAGGACATACACTAATACCAATCAAAATATGTTTTCAAACATCTATGTCCAATAATTATGTTAAAGATTTGTGGTTTTCTAGCAAATCCATGATGTCATATTGATAATTGTTTTCCACGAAGTTGTGAATTTCCAAAATATCTGACTGTGTTACACCGCCGCGCCGTTAACAGCTACACAGTTTAAAACAATAGTAGGCGCTGCATGACGCAACGGTGGTCATATTTTGCATGCGACCAACATTTAAAAATTTTGTACGCGGGCATTGACACCCTCCCCCCTCCCCCTTAGTAAGCTTTGTACGAACAGGTGAAGGTCTACAATTGTGAGTGGCCCCTTAATTATTAATTAGCTTACTATGCTACCATGTAGTGGCGCAACAGATTACATACGAAACAATCTTAAATTATGGCCAAGGGGGCAATGGCCAAATCCCCCCCCCACCCACTAAATATGCCAACTGGAAAGTGATGACCAGTTGAGTCCAGGTATGAGATTGATTACGGTTCTGAGAGTGCGCTCTTTTAAAATCTTACAATCGCGTGTATGTGTAGTTAAATGGGGTCACAGAAGACTGATGTGTATTAGGGGAGACCGGGGCTAGTTGTTACAATTTTCAATTAAAATATTTTTTGTAAAAAGTATGCATTATTTCTGTCAACGTATACATTAAATGTATTATTCGTGTTAATAAAACGTACCATTCCAATGATATTCCATATTGTAGTTAGATAGATATGTGAAGGTTCCCAGGCGCGGTAGACTGTAATAACTAGCACCCCGTAAGCGGGGCAAGTTTTTATATCATACGGGGCACGTTGTTACAACAAAGAACGTGAGGATCGCAAAGCAAGTGTTACTCGTACATGTTAATGTTGTTACATTAATTCGATTATACACAAAGTGTGCATAACAATGTAGGTGTTCACAGCTTCATATATTACACTTTTCATTTTAATTACCAAAGGGGACTCATTCCCCGGATACATATATATATATATATATCTATATATATACATATATATATATATATATATATATATATATACACATATATATATATATATATATATATATATATATATATATATATATATATATATATATATATATATATATATATATATATATATATATATATATATATATATACACACACATATATATATATAATGCTTCGCACTCACATCCACATTTCAACGAATCGTGCAATATTTATTAATTGCTCAAATAGGGCTATGCCACACATTTTTTTTACACAATTTAACAAGATTACCATCCAAGGCAAAACACTCAGATGGCAAGTGGACAAGAAACCATTGACTTATCGAGAGTCCAAATATGTGTAGCCCGCCCTTCTCAAGTTCTGGTATAGTTGTTAATTTTGTTTGTCGCTGTTAACATTTACAATACTGGTTATAAACCAGTACGCTAGGCTTCACAAGTGACAAAACGCGTTCACACGTCGTGGTTAAACAAATGTTGTTCTTTCAGCCATTGTCAGCACACAACTTGCTGGCTGAGCCATCGGCACGAGCCGCCCGAGTGTTGTTACATTTGTAAAAACGTGCCCCAAACACATTTTTGCAGTTGAACGCACGTGGACGATAACAAATCCAGAATTTCAGTTTAACTTCTACTTGGCATAACCCCTTAAACTATATAGTAGACATTGTCCAAGTTTCATTCACGAAAACTAAAAGTGGCTGCCTGAGATGATATTATGTGGGCATGCTAAAAAAAAGTCTTAGGTGGATAAAAAGTATTTTTTGTCAATGTGGAGAGAGATAGTCATGGCAACGACATTGATCAGACTGGGCCCGGTGACCTAATGAAACTCAATCGACGGTCAAGCATAGTCGTAGTCGTCGTGTTTCACCTTGTGATCAGCCATTTTGATGCGCCGTTCTTGTTCGCGGTGAACGCACACGCGAGAAGATGGGAAATCACTTGAGAACAAAGAAATCGAATGTGCCTAGAATGTGCAACAAATTGATCGATTTTACCGTGAATTTTTTTGTTTTGTTACAAAAAAAAACGTTACATTTCGTCTAAAACAAGCGGTATTTCCCGACCGAAAGCGGTGACGTTCCCACCCTCCCATCCTTTGGCTAGTAGTCAGCGACTTCTTCTTGGGTTTTTCTCGGTTTCAGTGAAAAACTATTATACACCGTCGGTGGAAAGTGGAGTTAGGAAAATGGCATCGAATACTGGGGTATTCGTATTTTATAGTGTGTTCAGGGGCTTTTGGCGCAGTGATATCTGATGGTAGGGGAAGGTCGGGTAAAGCGGGCCCCTTAAGCGCCGATTGTCCTACATTCGACATTTTTTTATAAAAAAAGGTTAGTTTGTGTTACACTACCCAGTTAAGTATCTTGACTACGTGTATGCATAATATTGCCACTCTATCTTAATAAATATTATAAGTCAGATGTGTTTTAAAAAGACACCCATTTTTTTATTGAACAAAACATGGCGGCCAAAATGGGCTCTCTCGCAAAGTTGTGCGATGCCACTTAATCGTCGACACATATTTCGCACATAAACCCGCCACACTCACATCCGGCACACTCACGGTGTGCCCACTGGCCACACTCCCCACACTGCACCCAGCTTTCGCCTCTTCTACTGTTGGAATATAAATCCGAACAATAGAGACAAGGCGTAGTGCCGCTGTCTTCCTTCTTTTTCTTCGATGTTTTATCAGCTTCCATGTGCCCTCTCTTCTTTGAACTGCTTGAGCTTGGTTGTGGGCAAGTTACCAGTTTCCGTTTGGCCTCGAGTGCGGTCTTGTATGGGCTGCCCGTCTTCCCTCTCTTAGTTGCTTTCCGAACTGTAGCCTGGTTGATTTTGGGTACCGGTGAAATAATCGATATTGCAATGTGCGGCGCCTGCCGGTGTGTCGGTGGCGACGCAGACACGACGGTGTCTCTGTCACGCATGGTGGCGCATCGGTGTCTCGGTCACGTGGTGGGGCATCGGTGTCTCGGTCACGTGGTGGCGCATCGGTGTCTCTTTCGGGTGGTGGCGCATCTGTGTTTGGCTGGCTTACGAGGTCAGTCGGTTGAGCAGCAGCAAAATGATGCTCGTCGAAGACGTTGCGATCAATCGGCCATATGCCGGTCTTCCGGAAGCCGTTCACTGCTGTTCTCACTGTAGCAGCACGGGCGTACCCTAGTCCGAACAATTCTGCTATTTGGAAGGCTGACACAACTCGACCTGGGTGAGACTGTAACCAATATTCTACCGCCTGGGTGTAATATGTCATCAGTGGCTTCATGAAGCTGACATCGAGTGGCTGCATGCGATGGCTACAATGCGGCGGTAGGCAGAAGACTGTCACAAAATTGGATCGAGCCATTTTGATGAAAGGCAGATTGTTGGTGTGCGTTTTGTGGCCATCTAGGATCAAAAGAACGGGTCTTGCTTCGGATGGGTTTGCAAGCTTCAGGAAGTGTTCGAACCACATCACAAAGATGTGGGATTGCATCCATCCTGTCTCGCGCGTTATTGCGATTGATGCGGGGGGTGCGCCGTCCATCAGCTCCTCTTTTATCCTCTTCCTCGGGAAGCTGAACAATGGTTGCATAAATGATCCAACAGCACTCGTGCACATTTCTACCGTGACAAGGTGTCCCCTCTCAGCAGACGACAGTAACCAACCTGTTTCCCCGATTGGTGATTATCTTAGATCATCGATTGGGTAGGGTAATTATTCCTGACTCGTCTACGTTGTAGACACGATCTGGGGTAAACCTCTTTGCGTCTTGCACCGTTTCCAGTAGATCGAAGAACGCGTTGACGGCTGTTTGGTTGAACGCTCTTTCGCGAGCTGCCGATGTAGGTTCTGGTGTTCTCAAAGAAATCTCATCACCGTGGCGAGCCATAAAGTCATGACACCAGTCCTTTCCAACTTCGCCAGTCCTGCGGTTGAAGTTATGCTGAATGCCGCTTGCTTTTGCGTAATCACATGCGACTCGCTTCAGTTGCGACAGGGTGAAACCAAAAAGCGTACGTTTGATACGCGCAACGAGTTCTAACTCCATCGCTGGTGAAAAAACAGGTCGGAATCTGCCCAGGCCCTTTTTTGCTGCAACCGCAACATCTCCCACTCTCTTGTATCTTCGTTGCAGGGTGGAGCTGGGAACCCAAACTGCTTAACAGCACGCTTGAGCCCAGCGACTTTTCTGCGCACAGCCTCGATAGCCAACTGCATGTTACCATCATTCCATGTTTGGTGGTACGTTTTTCATTTTTTACGCACCCATGAAGGAATATATGTAGCGGAACCAGTTCAAAAAATTAATTAACACAAGTTTCTGATATATTTTACATGATCAATTATACATATTAACATTATCAAAGTCTATAATTATGTTAGTACATTATAGCAATGCCTACGGTGTAACAGCAATATCCATGATATGCTCAACATATGCGGCCAAAGTGGGCCCCATGAGTATTGGTCGGACGCCATTTTGGTTTCAATGCGTGCATTCACGTCAAAATGAAATTGCTCATTCAACTAAATATAGACTATTGTTATATATATATATATATATATATATATATATATATATATATATATATATATATATATATATATATATATATATATATATATATATATATATATATACACACCACATTTATGGTTACATATCTTGACCATTTACGAAAATGTGGAGTTTGTAAGACACCTCAATTATTTTAAGAAAAGTGCATAAAACACAAATTTGCAACTCACCGTTTTCAATTCGCGCCAAGCAGACAACTACGACGTTGAATGGTGTTACCTGGCGGATCTGTAAATACTACTGCCGTTCATTTGACTGCAGTGCATATCAGGATCGCTATGACAGAGGGGGCCCACTTTGGCCGAGGGGCCCACTTTACTCGACCTTCCCCTATGTCCAGACAATAATTGTACCGGTGTGCATGTAGTATACTTTGCACAGTTCGTGTACCCCTAACATGTACAAACGTGTTCGGTCAGCTCTGTGCTCACTACTGTATGTGCGTGGATCGTCAGGCAATCCAATAATGTTTTTCATGGATGGCCGGCCATGTTAACAACCTACTACTACTGTCTTTGCTTTGTGGACGTACATTTAACCAAACACATAAGTGCATCAAATTCATAAGGGTGAAATTATCTAGACATCAGCGCAGGAACCAAAATTGCTTTAATTGATAGTTTTGTTGTCATGGTGGTTGTTCTGCACGCTAGCCTAAGCAGTTCTCGTGAATTCCAGCAGTCACTGCAAATCCTACAAAGCCCGTGTTCGGTCATACATGACGCAACCGACCAAGCATGAACATCAGCGATATCACTGCACTGACAAAGACCGTATTCGGTCATGCATGAAACGATCGGCCAAGCCTGGAACAGCCCGAATATTATGTTTCTTGTCTTGTCTTGTCTTGTCTTGTCTTGTGGTAATACTGGCCAACACTCCTATGGAGTCAAACGGTCAGGGTTGGGTGCGCATGCTATTTAGTCATGTTCATGCAGCTATCTGTCTCAACCCAGAGTGTGACAGGCATAAATAAATCGCGTCAGGTTCACGCTTTTCGAGATCTTGACTTATGTCGCAATGCAGGTTTAGTTTTATTCCAAACACTGCAGAGATCAAATTGCACTATGCACCGAAGGAACCACGAGCAAACGAGCAGAATGAATAAAGCAAACTAATCATAACATATAAAACTGCATATTTCTTATCAGTTCCTACGCAGGTACTAACCTGGAAGAAGGTATAAGCCCTTCAAACAGCTGGCATATCTAGTCAACACCAGTGCCGACGACACGTCTTGTCATCGAAGGGACGGTCACGTATATAGCAAGTGTATGTACTTCCGCTGCGCGTGGTGACCATAACAACCATGACGATTGAACTTACTGACACGGTGGCGCGCCAGAATGCTAAAGAATGTTATTGTTTGCCTGCGTTTTACTTGGCTAGTTCCCAACACAGTGTGGCGCCACTGTTCGAGGCTGCTGTTTGGCATTAATTCTAGGCACACCTCGCCTTGTTCACGTGATATCAACGGAGAAAAATTCGCCAGAATTTTACCGTTTTTGGTAAATTTGGTTTTGGTGGAATTGTTGTTCTGTAGTCATCTATTAAAGTACTTTATCGAATTATGTGTGAACATCCTAAGTAGAACAGGAAACACGAACTAGGCCTATTTCATAGGCCATGCTATGAAACTTGCTACTTAGGCTATGGACAAATTCTACTGCGTTAACTGTACGTGAAATAGAGTTTAGATATGTTATTCGTGACAGTAATGTGTTGGTGTTTTTGAGAGATCAAATTTGGGGGAGCAATTTGCTTCATTCTAATTGGTTGAAATTTGAAATGGAGCGTTCTGATTGGTCGTGCGCTTATTGCCACCAGGGGGCGCCACGTGAAATCTCCCTATTATCTCTCAAATGAGGAGCACTTTCTGATTGGTCGAGAGCAGTTTCACCACCAGGGGGCGCCACAAGGACTCACTCTGATTGGTCGAGAGCCGTCACGTGACCTATGACGCCTATATTTGCATAAATTAGCATATATTACACCCTTTTGTGGTGAAACTGTCACCAGGGGGCGCTACCGGTCAATTGTGTCGACGGTTTGTGACCTAGTTTCGACTGTTCTGATTGGTCGAGAGCCGTCACGTGACCTATGACGTCACACTTCATTTGCATAAATTTACATAAATTTGCATAAATTAGCACAAATTACACCCTTTTGTGGTGAAACCGTCGCCAGAGGGCGCAACGTGTCATCAGCTATTATCGCCCTTGAGGTACTGTTTTGCGGTAATATTGTCGCCAGGGGCGCTACGGGTCATGTGTGTAACGGTTCTGATGGTTCGAGAGCCGTCACGTGACCTATGTCGTCACAGTTCCTCATTTGCATATCACGTGACCTCTCTATGGAGGCTGCCATCTTGTTTTGCTGCCATGTTGTTATGCGATGATACGGTCGCCAGAGGGTGCTGCTACAACGTCACAGTTCCTCATTTGCATATCACGTGATCTCCCTATGGAGGCTGCCATGTTGTTTTGCTGCCATGTTGTTTTGCACTGATACGATTACCAGACGGCGCAGCGGAGGCAAGGTCGAAGGTCAAAGTTCATCGACCTTTTGCACTAATACAATTGTCAGTTAGGGTTAGGGTTAATAACCCTAATTCTATCGTCTTTAGTGAACCCTAATACGAACCCTGTAGGGTTAGTAACCCTAATGAAAGTCAAAGATCACCGACCTTTTGTACTTATTCAATTGCAAGTTGGGGTTAGGGTAAGGGTTAGTAACCCTAATTCTGTCGTCTGTATTGAACCCTAATACGAACCCTGTAGGGTTAGTAACCCTAATATAAGGTCAAAGGTTAAAGATCACCGACATTTTGTACTTATTCAATTGCCAGTTGGGGTTAGGGTAAGGGTTAGTGACCCTAATTCTGTCGTCTGTATTGAACCCTAATACGAACCCTGTAGGGTTAGTAACCCTAATGTAAGGTCAAAGGTCAAAGATCACCGACCTTATGTACTTATGCAATTGACAGTTAGGGTTAGGGTTAGTAACCCTAATTCTGTCGTCTTCGGTTTAATACTGACGATTATGACGCGCTTTTCGAGACGTGTCTGGGTACAGAACCGGTTCGAACGACGTCATGGAATTTTCCACGCTCACGAAAAGAAACACCATCCCGCATTTTCACCCTGCTAGCAGACTGAAACCTAGCGGACGAAAGTTCGTGCATGCAGCGGGAAAAACGTAGCCGTGCATGTAAGCTATGCGACGCACATCGCATCGTTGCATTATATCGAGAACCTTTCGACGTATTTCGTTTCGCGTCGACATCTACATACAGCCTATTTCACCACGAGTCTGCAAGAACACCGCGAGGTCAAAAGGTCAAGGTCAATGTCAACAAAACAAACACCGTCGCTTTCTGCAACGTTCGAACGAAGTCACGCCTTTTCACCCTGCTAGCAGACTGAAACCTAGCGGTCGAAAGTTCGTGCATGCAGCGAAAAAAACACGGGAAAAACCCAGAAAAAGTGCATCGTCAGCAAACTTTCAGAGTATACTGTAGGAGGTATGGGTAAATTGTAGGAATTATGGGTAAACTGTAGGAGTTATGGATAACCTGTAGGAATTATGGGTAAACTGGAGGAGTTATGGGTAACCTGTAGGAATTATGGGTCAACTGTAGGAGTTATGGGTAAACTGTAGGAGGTATGGGTAAATTGTAGGAAGGCTTGTGCGCTTCCACTCGTCTTGTCTTTTTTGACACTGGTCAGTCACTGTTGGTGGACTTTGGCTTGCGCGCTTCCACTCGTCTTGTCTTTTTTGACATTGGTCAGGCGCTTTTGGCCTACTTTGACTGGTGTGCTCCCACTCGTCTTGTCTTTTTTGACATTGGTCAGTCACTGTTGGTGAACTTTGGCATGTGCTCTCCCACTCGTCTTGTCTTTTTGACACTGGTCAGTTGCTGTTGGTGGACTTTGACTTGTGCGCTCCCACTCGTCTTGTCTTTTTCACACTGGTCAGTCACTGTTGGTGGACTTTGGCTTGTGCGCTTCCACTCGTCTTGTCTTTTTCACACTGGTCAGTCGCTGTTGGTGGACTTTGGCTTGTACGCTTCCACTCGTCTTGTCTTGTGTGCTCCCACTCGTCTTGTCTTTTTTTGACACTGGTCAGTCGCTGTTGGTGAACTTTGGCTTGTGCGCTCCCACTCAAATTGGTCAGTCGCTGTTGGTGGACTTTGGCTTGTGGATTTCCACTCGTCTTGTCTTTTTCACACTGGTCAGTCGCTGTTGGTGGACTCTGGCTTGTGCGCTCCCACTCGTCTTGTCTTTTTTTGACATTGGTCAGTCGCTGTTGGTGGACTTTGGCTTGTGCGTTTCCACTCGTCTTGTCTTTTTTGACATTGGTCCGTCGCTGTTGGCGGACTTTGGCTTGTGCGCTCCCACTCGTCTTGTCTTTTTCACACTGGGCAGTCGCTGTTGATGGACTTTGGCTTGTGCGCTTCCACCCATCTTGTCTTTTTTGACAACCTGCAACGCCGCGAGGTCAAAAGGTCAAGGTCAAGGTCAACAAAACAAACACCGTCGCTTTCTGCAACGTTCGAACGAAGTCACGCCAAGACGAGTGGGAGAGCACATGCCAAAGTTCACCAACAGTGACTGACCAATGTCAAAAAAGACAAGACGAGTGGGAGCACACAAGTCAAAGTACGCCAACAACGCCTGACCAATGTAAAAAAACCAAGACGAGTGGGAGCACACAAATCAAACTCCGCCAACAGCGATTGACCAATGTCAAAAAAAAGACAAGACGAGTGGGAGCGCACAAGTCAAAGTCCACCAACAGCGACTGACCAATGTCAAAAAAGACAAGACGAGTGGGAGAGCACAAGCCAAAGTCCACCAACAGCGACTGACCAATGTCAAAAAAGACAAGACGAATGGGAGCACACAAGTCAAATTCCACCAACAGCGCCTGACCAATGTCAAAAAAGACAAGACGAGTGGAAGCGCGCAAGCCAAAGTCCACCAACAGCGACTGACCAGTGTAAAAAAAGGCAAGACGAGTGGAAGCGCACAAGCCTTCCTACAATTTACCCATAACTCCTACAGTTGACCCATAATTCCTACAGGTTACCCATAACTCCTCCAGTTTACCCATAATTCCTACAATTTACCCATACCTCCTACAGTTTACCGATAACTCCTACAGTTTACCCATAATTCCTACAGGTTACCCATAACTCCTACAGTTTACCCATAATTCCTACAGGTTATCCATAACTCCTACAGTTTACCCATAATTCCTACAATTTACCCATACCTCCTACAGTTTACCCTGAAAGTTTGCTGACGATGCACTTTTTCTGGGTTTTTCCCGTGTTTTTCCCGCTGCATGCACGAACTTTCGTCCGCTAGGTTTCAGTCTGCTAGCAGGGTGAAAAGGCGGGATGGTGTTTCTTTTCGTGAGCGTGGAAAATTCCATGACGTCGTTCGAACGTTCCAGAAAAGAAGAAAAAAACTACATGAAACCGGTTTAACCGGTTTGAACCGGTCAAACAGGTTCTGTACCCAGACACGTCTCGAAAAGCGCGTCATATTCGTCAGTATTAAACCGAAGACGACAGAATTAGGGTTACTAACCCTAACCCTAACTGACAATTGTATCAGTGCAAAAGGTCGGTGAACTTTGACCTTCGACCTTGCCTCTGCTGCACCGTCTGGTAATCGTATCAGTGCTAAACAACATGGCAGCAAAACAACATGGCAGACTCCATAGAGAGGTCACGTGATATGCAAATGAGGAACTGTGACGTTGTAGCAGCACCCTCTGGCGACCTTATCATCGCAAAACAACATGGCAGCAAAACAAGATGGCAGCCTCCATAGAGAGGTCACGTGATATGCAAGTGAGGAACTGTGACGACATAGGTAACGTGACGGCTCTCGACCCACCAGAACCGTCGACACACATGACCCGTAGCGCCCCTGGCGACAATATTACCGCAAAACAGTACCTCAAGGGCGATAATAGGGGATGACACGTTGCGCCTTCTGGCGACGGTTTCACCACAAAAGGGTGTAATTTATGCTAATTTATGCAAATGAATTGTGACGTCATAGGTCACGTGACTGCTCTCGACCAATCAGAACAGTAGAAACTAGATCACAAACCGGCGACACAGTTGACCGGTAGCGCCCCCTGGTGACAATTTCTAATTTATGCTAATATAGGCGTCATAGGTCACGTGACGACTCTCGACCAATCAGAATGATTCCATGTGGCGCCCCCTGGTGGTGAAACAGCTCTCGACCAATCAGAAAGTGCTCCTCATTTGAGCGAGAATGCTCCATTTCAAATTTCAACCAATCAGAATGAATCTCTCAAAAACACCAACATACTACTCGTGACAGGTTACACAAGAGCGCATCATTTGAGACGTTGGTTATTTGTCATGTCGCAGTCATATGTTTTACGCACGCACGCACGCACGCACGCACGCACACGCACGCTCGCACGCAAACGCCATAGCGTAAGTATATATATATATATATATATATATATATATATATATATATATATACACACACATACTATATATATTATCATGATCTAAATGATATACTAATCATAGTTTAAGTGGGTTAAAACAATGTTAACTTAGGAATATGATTGTGTCCTAGATATTAAAAAGAATGAACAATAGATCAACTAACACTGCCTTCCCCTACTTTTGTACAAATGTTTTCATTGTGCAAATATAGGCATGTATGAAATGCATTGCCCTGTAATGTACAAGGTGTTCAGAACAAATCTCAACTTAAATACCTAATCAAACAATTGTTATTCAATTATCTTAATAATCAGGAGGCAACCTGTATATATTTTGTTTACTATTAATGTCATTTGGCATGTGTGGTACTTTTGCGCAAATGATTGAAAACAAATTATTATTATTATTATTATTTTATTCTTGTCAACATATATTTATATCAGTGTCGTGTTTCTATGTGGTTTTCTTTTCTAAGGACCACAATGGAAATTTGTCAGTTGTGTCATCCTGATATCTTACCGTACATTCAGTGGCGTATCTACGATGTCGGAGGGGGGACAAGAATTTTATAATTTCTCTTATCAGTGAATAACTCAATACCAACCATTCCCAAAATACGCCAATGCGGGTAAGACTGAACATTATAGAACGCGTGAGAAAAGCCCAACATCTTTATTCGGTCTGACTGTTTAGCTTCCGCGAAGTGAAAACAGATATAAAACAAATCAAGCAAAGCAGCGAAGTCAACAGTTACTTGCAGTATCAAATTCGTGGTCGGGTCAGTTAGCTGAATCGTGATAAAACCAAATGCGCTAGAAGTTGCCAGTGCATGCACTCCGCCAGTTGTGTCCCACGGCAGGAACTGCGGATGGATTATTACATTAGATTTTAATTGAACTTAAGTCGGCGATTCTCCTTGGCGAATTCAACGATGACGTCGTCGTGGTTCAATTTGATATCACGATTGACATTCAGATCGCGCGTAGTTCTTCAGATACTTCAGTGCACTGAATGATCGCTCTGCTGCAGCCGATGTGACAAGGAGAGTGGCAAATATTCACAGCAAAGTCGCGATACATATGTACGTTCCCAGCTGTGTAATAATAATATAATAATAATAATACAGCTTTTTTAAAAGCGCTAATTCCCACTATATGGATCAATGTGCTGTACATGGTATAACATACTATTCACATGGTATAAAATACTATTTAAATATAAACACACATGTGTAAACACTGAATAAATAAATAAAATTTCTTTAGAAATAAATAAATAAAATAATTTAGAAAACCTTAAAATCTGGTGAGAATCCTAATGCAAAATTAATGTATATCACAAATAGTCCATCCATAGTGTCCATCACATATTATTCTCTTCATTTGCATATATTTGAAGTGACTATAAAAAGGTGAGCCTTTAAAGACTTCCTAAAAATTGTTAGCGTCTTGGAATCACGAATATCTGCGGGCAGTGAATTCCAAAGTCGAGGCGTTGTTGTTCCAAATGCAGATTCACCAATGCTCTTCTTAGTGATGCATTGGTGTAGTGTTGGCGCATAGTCCTTGCGTAGACGCCCATCAGGAGTTCGTATGTGTAAAAGTTCGGCCAAGTAAGTCGGCGCCAAACCATTGACGCATCGGTACGCCAACACTAGCACCTTGAAATGTATTCGACTTGCTACCGGCAGCCAGTGTAAGCCCCTTAAGACTGGTGTTATGTGGTCGTGCCTGTTAATGAATGGACTTTATATACTGGGACACACATTAAAGCATGCGACACTAACTCGGCTGTTACATGCAGCGGCTCACCCCTCTGCTCTCGATACGCCGTCACACACGTCAGATAAGTGTTACGTTCTCATGTAATAAATGTATTTGGACATATATTGCCTTTGTGTATACCGTATGCAACATAGCACATCAACATGGTGGCATCGTTACCGAACTCTAGACGCCTAACATGAATGGGTATAAAAAGTGAGTGCGTGCCATGGCAGAATTATGTGAATATCAGGACGAGGGCCGAACAATGAGAGATAAGATTGTTTTCTCAACACGAGGTAAACTGTAAGAATTACTCCTTCGTGAAAGCAATCTGTCTCTCGAGAAGGCCATAGAGATATGTAGAACGTTTGAAACGACACAAAAACAAGTCCATGAAATTAATCTGGAACGACAGATCGAGAAAGTTCACAGCAGCAAGCCGCCCAAAATAACATCGCCTCAAGACAGAAAAACCACTGACACCACAAGACGGGAATGTCAGTATAGCGGTTATTCGCATGAACCGAGCAGACTAAGATGCCCAGCCTGGGGAAAGACATGCTCCTATTGTCATGGTGCCAATCATTTCAAGGCAAAATGCCGAAAGCGAGTGAGCTGCGTGAATGGAAAAGACGACACGGAAGACGACGACGATTGGTTGCAAGCGCACGGGTTGACATTTGGAGTGAATAGTCACAAGGTACAACAGCGAATCACAGCGATGATGCAGGTCAATAACTGCGACGTGCGTTTCCAGCTGAATACCGGAGCAGATATAAACACAATCAACCAAAGATTTGTACGCAAAGAACAAGTGCGAAAAACAAACGAGAAGCTAGTGATGTGGAACTGCACAAAAATTACCCCGAAAAGCATCGTTAGACTGCCGACTATGAATCTGAAAACTGGCAACACAGAAGATGTTGATTTCGTCGTTGTTGAAAATGGTCTCACGTGTCTCATCGGGTCAGCTACGACACAAGCCATGGGACTGATGACAGTCAGTTATCAGCCAAGTAAGCCAAAGCAACGACCTAGGCCATTTAGGCATAGCCACGCTGAAAACCGACCCCAGTGTCCCGCCAAAGATTCTGCCATGTAGGAGACTACCAATCGCTCTGCAACAACCAGTGAAAGCCGAACTAGACATTCTAGTAAAACGAGGTGTTCTGGTACCCGTCGAAGAACCAACGCAATGGGTGAGCCAGATGGCGGTTGTACGTGAGCAGAACGGCAAGTTGAGACTATGCATCGATCCGCAGCCACTGAACCAAGCACTCTTGAGAGAACATTACAAGTTGGCAACACTTGATGACGTGTTACCAAACATGAACAATTCCAAGATGTTCAGCAAGCTGGATGTGCAGGAAGCATTCTGGCATGTGGAACTTGACGCAGCTTCTAGCCTGCTAACGACGATGATCACCCCATATGGCAGATACCGATGGGCCAGATTACCTTTCGGCCTCAAAGTGAGCAGCGAGGTATTTCAGAAGAAGCTAAACGACGCACTTGAAAGCATAGCAGGTGTGATCTGCGTCGCCGATGACATCATTGTGACTGGATGCGGGGCCACAAAGATGTTGGCCGAGCGTGACCATGATGACAACTTGAAACGGCTACAAGAGCGATGGACAGAGAGGAACATTAAACTGAACAATGCGAAGGCAGAGTACAAGCGAGACAATGTGATCTTCATGGGTCACAAGATAAACACAGAAGGCATTCAAGCAGATGACGACAAAGTCAAGGCCATTTTGGAAATGCCATCGCCCACAGACATTCACGGAGTAAAGCGATTCTGTGGCATGATCCAATATCTGGCGAGGTTTATGCCCGACCTAGCGACCGATTTGGAACCCATACGAGGTTTGACAAGGCAGGGTGTGGTATGGAACTGGTCCAAGCAATGCGAAGAGGCATTCAAGACAGTAAAAAGGAAGATAACCACCACGCCAATGTTGGCCTACATCGACTCCGACAAGGAACTTGTGCTACAAGTTGACAGTAGCCAAGACGGACTGGGTGTGGTAATGATGCAGGATGGGAAGCCGATAGAGTTCACCTCCAGGTCCCTCACGCCACCAGAACGGAGATGGGCACAACTCGAGAAAGAGCTACTATCTGTTGTATTTGGGCTAGAACGATTTGACCAGTATACGTTCGGTCGCAAAGTCGTGATACATAATGACCACAAACCGCTCGCAGCCATTCTGAAGAAACCCCTAAGTCAGGCGCCAAGACGACTGCAGGTACTTATATTGAGGTTGTACCGATATGACGTCGAGTTCAAATACGTGGAGGGTGGGAAACTCGTCATAGCTGATACACTGAGCCGTGCACACCTGGAGGTGCCAGAAACTCAAGTGAGGTCTGTGTGTATCAATGTCTTTCAAGACATACCTGACAAGAAGATCCAGGAGGTAGTCGAAGCTACGCAGAAAGATGAGGGACTGCAGAAAGTTCTCGATCTGATCAGAAATGGATGGCCGGGCAGAAAGGAAAAGGTACCATATGAAGCAACGCCGTATTTCGACATACGCGACACATTGAGTCATGAAGGCGGTGTCATCCTCAAAGGACAGAGAATTGTGATACCAATGGCACTTAGGTCTGAGATGAAGCGTAGACTACACGCAACACATATGAGCTATGACAGCATGATGGCTCGAGCACGAGATACAATATTCTGGCCGAGAATGTCAAGCGAGGTGAAACAACTGCGAGATGTGCCAACAGGCGAAACCCAAGCAACAAAATGAGCCGTTAACGAGTCACGATGATGGAAATGGACCATGGCGAAATGTTGGGGTGGACCTGTTTGAGCTAGATAGAGTGGATTACTTGTTGACGGTGGACTATTTCTCCGGATTCTTCGAAATCGACAAGATGACAACAACCACTGTCAGTCAAGTCATCAACAAGTTGAAGCCGCATTTCGCACGGTACGGAATTCCCCGGCAGCTTGTAAGTGACAACGGACCACAATTTTCATCAAGAGAATTTGAGAAATTTGCACATCTGTGGAAATTTTTAGCACAAGACATCATCGCCGATGTACCCAAGATCCAACGGAAAGGCAGAAGCGGGTGTGAAGTTGGCAAAGAATACACTGCGCAAGACGATTGGGTGTGGAGGTGATGTGCAATTAGCGCTACTCGAGTTGCGAAACACACCAAAGCAAAATGCTGGTGTATCTCCAGCCCAAATTCTGTTCGGGAGACTCAATCGCTGCTACCAACCGATCAACTGGCAGAATCGAATGAAGCCATCAAAGCGAAGAAGGAGAAAAGGAGACAGAGTGTGAAGAAGCATCACGACAAGACAGCACGACGCTTAGATAAACTGAAAGAAGGGCAACCTGTTTATTATAAACCGTTTCCTGAAGCCAGATGGAAGCATGGAGTGATCGGGGAGAAACTTGATGACAGATCATACACAGTGAAAGACAGGGTTGGCCATACCTATCGTCGAAACAGGGTACACCTAAGAAAACGCACAACTCCTGAGGCGGGCAGTGTCAGTTCAACAGATCCAAGTGGTGTACCTGAATCCGAAAATGATGAGACGTGCAACAACGAGCCGGTGGCCAGACACGATGGCGACACCCCAGTGGAACAAGAGCTGGAAGAACCGCTATCCGCAGTGACGTCACCAGTGGGTGGCGCCAGGCCGAGCAGGACCAGAGACCCTCCCAAATGGACGCAGGACTACATCGTGGACTTTTAACTTTTCCCACAGAAAGGGGGATGTTAATGAATGGACTTTATATACTGGGACACACATTAAAGCATGCGACACTAACTCGGCTGTTACATGCAGCGGCTCACCCCCTCTGCTCTCGATACGCCGTCGCACACGTCAGATAAATGTTACGTTCTCATGTAATAAATGTATTTGGACATACATTGCCTTGTATCTACCGTATGCAACATAGCACATCAACAGTGCCTACTGGTGCGCGTAATTAGTCTAGCAGCATTGTTCTTTACTTGTTGCAGTTGAAGTATCTGTGATGCCGGAAGGTTAACCAAGAGCGAATTACAGTAATCTAGGCGAGAGGTCACAAGTGCGTTTACAGCACTTTTGGTGGTTTCTGTTGTGAGATAGTGACGTATTGATGATAGTCTGTATAGATGATAATTACAAGCAGCACACACAGCTGTCACATGATGTGTAGCAACTCTCAGGACGTCGAGCACCTAGCCAGGTTGGCTAGCCGAATCTTAGGATGAGGTGCTCCAAAGAAGTCTGATATTCTTTTCATGGTTGCATCTTTCTGTGGTGACACTAAATGTGAGAAGAACTAACTGACGCACCAATGGCCCTTGTTTAAGGAATTAACTCGCAGCAGAGGCGGATTTATGGTGCAGGAATTTCATAGGCCAAAAGTTCAGTAAATTTTTGCAGAAAAATGTCAATGTCCCACCTAGCAGCAGTAAAAAACCAACAGTGCGTGCCTATAGGCATAAGGCACGCTATTGTTGGAAACTAATCAAAGGCAGTATAAAATGTTGCGCCTGTACCCACCCCTGCACAATATCATGTCATTTAGTGGTTACTGAATTAATTGATATCTGAATAACTAATAGGGTTTTCATGCATTTATTGGACATGAACATTAAATTTGCAACATATATGGTTTGTAATCGATGTACTCTTTAATAGTAAAACTACAGTCATACGATTTGAGAGAAATTATTTGTCAATACTCGAATGTATATTCCTTTTAAATTATGAAGATATTTTTCGAGACGTATGCCACTCTCGAAATAGCATTAACTGAAACAAAACCCGCAAGTGTCTTATTATAGTAGAGCAGTAGGGAGCATCCTCGCATGTAATATAACATATTGTCCGGCTTATAGAGATGTACCAGTATCTACTAGATTCCAACAGATGGAAGCACTTTATTATACGTGCGGATCTCCGACTTCGCGGTAACCAGCCAAATGATTAGAATCTCGTACTTGCTGCAGCTTAATAAAGACATACATCTATATTATTATTATACATGAACATACACGAAAGGAATTGCATACCACATAATATCCGGAGACTAATAACATAAAACGCAATTTGCTATGCAAAGCATCACAACGTTGTCGCATTCTGTAACTTCCATTTAACCGGAATTTCTGCTGCCACCTAGCGACCTCGAAAGAACTAGATGGTGTGGAAATTCAAGGACTGTGGAGGCGGGTGCGGCTAATAACTGAGATTATGTCGAGCAGGTGTCAAAATTGTTGGTTACGTTCGAGCATTTAAAACACCGTGGTTAGTCACCCATTGGTTTACCATGCTACCTTGTAGTGGCGAAATAGTTTACTAAATATTTTCAAAACCAAAGTGTAGCCATGGCCCAATGCCCCCCCCCCCAGATACGCCACTGCGTACATTGTATTCACATTTGATATGCATACGTACAGGTTGCATTTCTATATTGAATAAATCAAACAATGAAAAAAGGCTGCGCCATTTGCAATCCGATACACGCGTTTCCATGCATTTCTACACTGGGCTATCCGTGGTGTGATTGCAATAAGACGTCGCTAGCCGTTGGTTTGAAGCACGGATTAAACACATGGTCGTTCAACAATTACCGACCTAAGCCGCACCGGGCTTTTCATTCCGAAATCGTTGAAAGGTAGGTAATGCGAAAGGTAACAAGTTGTGCAATGAAAACTAATAGGAATTTATGCGTATAGAAAATGTTGATCTATAAGAACTTTGATGGCATTATTGGTAGCACAATTCTGTGCTGTTGACGGCTCGAGGCGCTCGAGTCGTGGTCGTGGTGTATATTTACTAATATACAACAAAATAGTGTGTAGCAAGTGAGTAGTATAAAGGAGTTTTTGAGGGATAATAAATGAGCAGATTTGGGGCTCATTCTGATTTGTCGAAATTTGAAATGGAGCGTTCTGATTGGTCGTGCGCTAATTGCCGCTAGGGGCGCCACCGTATAATCCCCTATTATCGCCCAAATGAGTAAATTTGGGGCACTTTCTGATTGGTCGAGAGCAGTTTCACCACCAGGGGGCGACACGGGGGTAATTGTTTCGACGGATCTGATTGGTCGAGAGCCGTCACGTGACCTATGACATCACAGCTCATTTGCATAAATGAAACCGTCACCAGGGGGCGCAACGTGTCATCCCCTATTATCGCCCCCGAGACATTGTTTTGCGGTGATATTGTCGCCAGGGGCGCTACGTATCAAACGTGTCGACGGTTCTGATGGGTCGAGAGCCGTCACGTGACCTGTGACGTCACAGCTCTTCGTTTGTATGTCACGTGACCTCTCTATGGAGGCTGCCATCTTGTTTTGCTGCCATATTGTTTTGCGATGATACGGCCACCAGGGGCTCGCCATCTTGTTTTGCTGCCATGTTGTTTTGATTACCAGACGGCGCTGTGGGGCAAGGTCAAAGATCAAAGATCACCGACCTTTTGTACTTATACAATTGTCAGTTAGGGTTATCATTAGTAACCCTAATTCTGCCGTCTGTAGTTAACCCTAATACGAACCCTGTCCCTAACTCTAAAAGGACATGCAGTAAGAACGGTTATGATGACAGTGGCGGTTCGGATTAATACTGACGATAATGACGCGCTTTTCGAGAAGTGTCTGGGTACAGAACCGGTTCCAACCAGTTTCGTGTATTTTTTTCTTCTTTTCTAGAACGTTCGAATGACTTTATGGAATTTTCCACGCTCACGAAAAGAAACACGATCCCACATGTTCACCCTGCTAGTAGACTGAAACCTAGCGGAAGAATGTTCGTGCATCCAGCGGGAAAAACGTAGCCGTGCATGTAAGCTATGCGAAGCATATCGCATCGTTGCATTATATCGAGAACTTTTCGACGTATATCGTTTCGCGTCGATACCTACGTATCGCCTATTTCACCACGAGTCTGCAAGAACACCGCGAGGTCAAAAGGTCAAGGTCAAGGTCAACAAAACAAACACCGTCGCTTTCTGGAACGTTCGAACGAAGTCACGCCTTTTCACCCAGCTAGCAGACTGAAACCTAGCGGACGAAAGTTCGTGCATCCAGTGGGAAAAACGTAGCCGTGGATGTAAGCTATAAGACGCATATCGCATCGTTGCATTATATCGAGAACTTTTCGACGTATGTCGTTTCGCGAAGGTCAAGGTCAACGCCACTTTGTGGAACGTTCGAACGAAGTCATGGAATTTTCCAGAAACATCGCGAGGTCAAAAGGTCAAGGTCAAACCAGTTTTCCCGCGAAATGTGTCCAGCTGCATGTCCTTATTTAGTATTGTTCTGCATGCCGTACACGTGATGTTCACGTGCTACGCGCGTGCTGTACGTCAGAACCGGTTCAAACCGGGAAAAACCCAAGAAAAAAGTGCACCGTCAGCAGTTGCGGCAGGCTATATAAACCGAACCGCTACTGCAATTACCATCACAACCGTTCTTTTCTCTCTACAGAGCACTTCGAGATGCCGCGACGGTAGCAAGTTTTGTAAGTATATACTATATATTATCTTTGCACACCTATTTCGTCGCATCACCAGCAACGATGAAATACACATGTTCAAAATGCAACAAAGTGTTTGCAAGAAATTACCATTTACTTCGCCATATAAGAACGGCGTGTAATTCCACCACCACCGTATGTTCAAAATGCAACAAAGTGTTTTCAAGAAATTACAACTTACAAAGGCATGAAACAGCATGTGTCGTTTCACCACCATTGCCAAAAAGAGCGAAAATGGAAGATGCTACACCAAGCCACCCTTTCATTATCGAGTCCATCGGTCCGCCCGAGCGATTTCCATTCCCCGATGCTCTGTCAAAAGATTTGTTAGAGGTCGTCCGCAACAATTGGTCCTCCATTAGGACACGCGTATCCAGAGGTCCTCTCCAGACCAGGGTAAATTACAGATTGACCACTCTAGATACGACATATTTACATCCTCCTTTGTATAGAATGTTTCAGGAACAAACCAATGCTTTCAAAATTAATCTCAGTTACGGGTTCGTTTTGAAAAACAAAAACACAGGTCAATACAGGTACTATCATTCCTCGTGCAACTGCTGTGGGCGCTACTTTGACGAGCTAAATCTAATCACCCACCGTGGTGATTTCGATGAGTTTCTTGAACGTATAAAACAAAATGACATCTTGCAGTGGGTCATATCGCAGAGACCCAACTCAGCCTGGGTTTCCGAGTTGGTGACAAATGTGACTTTTTATTAATAAAATCATAAACCACCCAATTGGATGTGTAGCCATGACTCCTCTTCCACCCTACATCAAGAAAAACAAAGCCGTAATCGGCTTGGAAAGAGAGCCCATCCATCACAAGAGGTACGACGATAATTTGTGCCTCTTTAGATGCTTAGCTCTTCATCGGGGTAGTGACCGCTATCATTTGGAATCTGCCGTTACGAAACTTTACGAGACGTACAACCAAGACCATGTACCCATAGAACGATTTGTCGGAATCACACTCGAAGGCCTCTATCGTATAGAGACCACTTTCCAAACGAACGTGTGCGTTTATAAACTCGTCGAGTCTGATGATGATGATGACGAGGGAAAGAAGATCGCAGAACTCGTCCGTCGATCGTTGTGCCATTATTCTGACACGATGTATCTCAATCTTCACGAAACACGCTTTTCGTACATACAAAACATTCAAATGTACTCCCATTCCTATAAGTGCCGGGAGTGCGGCGAGAGCTTGTTTAAAGGTACATGGCAGTTGATCCGACACGAGCGCACGTGCACGGGAGGTGTGCGTCGGATCTATCCCGGCGGCGTGTACCATTCGACTCCGTCGGTATTCCAACGTCTGGACGACGAGAACATCCGAGTCCCCAAATCGTTGCGGTACTATCCGTACCGAGCCACCTTTGATTTCGAGTGTTGGTTCGACACCGCACGACTTCCATCAGATAGTGACAAGGTCCACTGGGTGGCGCGTCACGTTCCGTTGAGCGTCAGCGTGGCGTCCAAAGTGCCGGGACACGAAAAAGTGCAATATCTCGTCACGGATGGAGACACCAACAAGTTGGTGAGCTCCTTGATGGACATCTTGCAATCGATGAGTGACGCCGCCTACGAAAACATCAAAAATTCTTACGAAGACGTGCTAGCTCGACTGGTAAAAGCACGATCGAATTGGGACGAAACATTGCGCAATGCACGATTACCTGACGACGAGGAATCTCGTCAACCGACCAACCCGTACAAAACGCTGATTAAACAACTTCACGACTGGCTTCATAAATTACCAGTCATCGGCTTTAATTCGGGGGAATACGATCTCAATGCCGTCAAACAGTTCCTCGTTCCCTACTTCCTATCAAAGAAAGAAGAAGAAGAAGAAGAAGAAATGGAACAGGACGACAAAGAAGAAGAAGAAGAAGAGAACGATGGTGTCGGGTCGTTTTTCGTCATCAAACGCAACAACACGTTCATGTGTTTGGCAACAGACAAGCTGAAATTCTTAGACATGACCAATTACATAGCCCCAGGATTCAGCTACGACTAATATCTGAAAGCGTACAGTTGTAAAATAACAAAAGGGTTTTTCCCGTACGAATATATGGATTGTCTGGAGAGACTCGACGATACAGCACTTCCACCGAAAGAAGCCTTCTTCAGTCGATTGAAGAACGAGGGTATTTCCGACGAGGATTATGTCGGTTGTCAAGAGGCCTGGCGCGATAACGGCATGACGACCTGGCGAGACTTTCTCGTCTGGTACAACAACAGAGACGTGGTTCCCTTTCTACAAGCCATCGACAGACAGTTCGCCTTCTACCAACAACGCGGCATAGACATGTTCAAGCAGGGCATCAGCGTAACCGGTCTGATCTTGCTCTACCTGTTCAACGATCTTCCGGAGAAGACGTACTTTACGCTCTTCAAAGAGAAGAATAAAGATCTTCATCAGCTCGTCAAAGATCACATCGTCGGTGGACCTTCGCTCGTTTTTCACCGCTATCACGAGAAAGGAGTCACTAAGATCCGTCAGAGCGATTACGGTAACGCCAGTCGGCTGTGCCAGGCCGTTGTTGGCTACGATGCCAATGCCCTTTACCTCTGGGCGTTAATGCAAAACATGCCGACGGGCTGGCACAGCCGACGCCGTGAACAAAACAACTTCCGTCCCGAATCGGCACAACCCCACGGTCAGATGGCTTCAGAGTGGCTTACATGGGAAGCCGAACGGACGGGACGCGCCATCCACCATCAAGTCAACGGTCGAGAGAAGCGAATAGGTAAACTTCCGGTGGACGGGTGGTGCAGCGAGACGAACACGGCGTATCAGTTCCACGGATGTTTCTACCACGGTCACCCGTGCTTGGGTCTAGAAACGAACGCCGTCAACGGGAAACCCATGACCCAACTGCTCGCCGAGACCCGAAAGAACACCACCTACCTACGTCACTTTGTCAAGGTCGTCGAGTTGTGGGGATGTGAGTGGAAAGAGACGAGAAGAGATCCGGTCGTAAAAAAGTGTCTGGATGCCGCCTTTCCGCGACGACGCCACGTGCGGTGGACGATGACGTCGCAACAGATCCTGAGAGGCGTGTGTGACGGAACCATATTCGGATTGATCGAATGCGATGTTTGCGTACCGGAAGCATTACACGCGCATTTTTCCGAAATGCAGCCGGTGTTTAAAAACATCCATCTGACCCGCGACGATCTCGGACCTTTCATGCGCCGATACGCCGAAGAGCACGACACCATGACGACTCCGCGGCGCATGCTCGTGGGCAGTTTCCACGGCGAAAAGTTATTGCTCGCGACATCGCTTCTGAGATGGTACCTGGAACACGGACTCGAGGTGACGCGCGTCTATCAGGTCGTCGAAAACACCCCCAGCCCGTGTTTCCGACGGTTCGGCGATGCAGTGTCCACGGCCCGACGCGAAGGAGACGTCCACCCGCACAAGACCAACATCGCAGACACCTTGAAGTTGCTGGGGAACTCGGGTTACGGGAAGACCATCACCAACGTGGATCGACATCGCGACGTGAAATACTGCACGGAGAAGCCGGCATCGCTCATGGTCAACGATAGACGGTTCCGACAACTCGACGTCGTCGTCGACGATGCGTACGAGATAGCGATGAACAAGAAAACCGTCACGTACGCCCTGCCCGTACACGTGGGGTTCTTCGTTCTGCAGTACGCCAAGATGCGCATGTTGCAGTTCTATTACGACTTTATCGACAGGTATCTGGAGCGTCCTCTTTTCCAGTACTGCGAGATGGATACAGATTTCGCCTATTTAGCTTTGGCCGGCGAGTCCGTCGACGACCTCGTGACCCCGGAACTACGAGAACATTATTTCCGACATCGATCCGAATGGTTACCGTCCAAATGTTGCGACGAACATCAGAACGAGTACGTGCGCTGTCGACTCGCCGATTGTCCGTGGGTCGGAGATGAAGCGTGCTGTAAGGTGCGAAGAGCATTCAACAAGAGTACGCCCGGTCTGTTCAAGGTCGAGTGGTCCGGTGACGGATTCGTGGGGTTGTGAAGCAAGACGTACTATTGTTTCGGAGCCAGCGACAAGTACAGCACCAAAGGACTGAGCAAGCGTCACAACGCCATCAACAAGGACGCGTTCCTGGAGGTGCTCGCCAACCGTCGGAGCGGAAGTGGAAAGAACCGCGGGTTTCGGGTGCATCGCTCGTCGGTATTCACGTACGTGCAGGAACGAGCGGCTCTCACCTACTTCTATGCCAAACGCGTGGAGCACGAGGACAGAGTGAGCACGGGTCCGGTGGACGTGTAAAAAAGAAAAAAGAAAAGACGATGCACGCCGGTCGTACGGTCTATAGACGTAGTGCTAGGCAACGTGTTCGCACACGTTATAGACGGCGAATTTCTTACAAGAGGAGACGTGCTAGAACCTTTCGTCTTAGTGCACGCTGCTATATTCGTGATGAACAGCATGGATCTTATTTCGTTGCTGGTGCAGGAGAGTGGACTTGCTTTAATTCGAAGTTCTCGTTTGCGGAGTTTCCGTACCAACTTCGTGCTCGCTGGTATGGTAACTTTGATCAGGTTAAGGTACTGTCTGTTACATACAAGATATGGATCCGTGATGTTAGTCCTGACCAATAAGTGTCTCGAGGTGATGCTTTGGTTCCTGTCATGAGAGTTCCCGTATTCCGCTGGAGTTACGATCCCGAACTTTCAAAGAACATTTTCACCTGCTGTGTTGTCTATGCATCCTATATGTAAAACGGTTGTTGTAGTAGTCGGAAAGCGCGTCATCAGTAGTTGTAGCGACAGACTATATAAACAGGACGTGTAGAAAAGGCGATGTACACTGGTCGTCTTTCATAAGCGACCATGGACGTACGGTGGAAACATCCTATCACGTGCATCGTCGCCGGACCGACGGGATGAGGTAAAAGTACTTTCGTGACACGTATGCTGCATCACGCTGCTACGATGATCGATCCACCTCCCGAACGGATCATTTGGTGTTACGGAGAATGGCAAGAGGCCTACGCAACGATGGACTTAGTCGACGTGCGATTCGAGGAAGGGTTGCCGAGTGCGAGCATGCTCGATTCGAAAACGAGGAACCTCATCGTCATAGACGATCTCATGGCGGAAACGGACGAACGGGTCACGACCTTGTTCACTAAAAAAAGTCATCACAGGAACACGTCCGTGCTGTATCTCGTACAGAACCTGTTCCCTAAAAACAAGGGGAGTCGTACCATCAGTCTGAATTCTCAGTACATGGTGTTGTTCAAGAATCCTCGTGACGCATCGCAGATGTCGCACTTGGCTCGTCAGATGTATCCGGGGCGCGCGAAGTTCGTACAAGAGGCTTTTAAAGAGGCCACGTCGGTGCCGTACGGTTATCTATTGGTCGATCTCAAACAGGACACGCCCGAAGACTTGCGTCTGCGCACGGCCATCTTTCCAGACGACGGTGTTCAGTACGTGTACTTACCGAAGGTATAAAAGACCGATTGCGTGGATCGTCTCTTCATTCGCACCATGTCTGACCTGGTGAAGAGACACATTTTGTGCATATAGGCTCTGAACAGATACAAGAGCACCAAACTGAGAAGAGCCATTATCGCTAACGCCGACGCCGAACTGCTGTGTGCACTGGCCGAGTGTATATACAACATATTAAAAAATAACATTCCATTGTCCGATTTACAGAGGCAACGTTTGAGTAAATACAGAACGAAATTACGCGAGTTGTCTCAGAGACGAACGCCAGCTGCTGGGAGAAGACGCATCTTACTGCAACGACAGGTCGGCGAGGGACAGAGCGGAGGCTTCCTATCGGCCTTCCTAGCACCGTTGGCAAGTTCGGTCTTTCTACCCTTGCTCCAAGAGGTGCTGTTCAAGAAGTAGAGAGAGTGAGAGAGATGGAACACGCACGCAAGATGGTATTGATGGATCCGCGACTGTTGGACACACTTCGCTCACCACCACCACCACCATCGACAGATACCCTAGGTAAGAAAGTACAAGCCCTCGACGACGTGATGATGACATTCCTCGATAGAAAGGACCTCGACGATAGGACCAAGGTAACATTGTATAATCAGGTGTTGCAGCGGTACAACGCCTTGTCCGATAAACACGTCAAGGAACCGGTACGCGTGGTCTCGTTGAACGAGTCGATGTCGGCAGCAGCAGCACCCTCGGGAGTGGAGCCGGGACCTGTGGTGGAGGGAACAGTAGGAGCTCCTGCTAATAGCGCTACTAGCGGAATAGAGGCCGATGTCGTGGACACCGTTCCCAAGACCATGCAGGTCAAAGCCAGACGTTTGATGGAGCATCTCAAACGAGATATCGCGTGGACCGCACGTGGCGAACTTATCCACGAGGGTGTGCCGATTGTCGGAAGTAACGTGGTGGATCTCGTGAACGATCTGTTGCGTGAGAGAAATACCGATCCGATAGGATGGCAGCCATTTTCACGTCAACTCCGTGCCATCAACCTACCCATGGAGTTGATCGGTAATACCTCCAGGAGAGCCTACATACGTCAGGCGACGACGACAGCCACTCCGTCTCGTCGTCGAACTCGTGCTGGTGCGAGTAGTGCACGGAGATCACTCAGTTGGACACCCCTCGCTCGTCGACGTAGTCGAATGGAACATTCCATGCCCACTCCACCCTCAGAACGACGACAAAAACACAAGACTTTGAAGTCATTGACTAGTTGGGAAGACTTTTAAGGTGGTGCGGTACCTGTCCATAGCACAGTGTTCGCTGCGATATCGAGCGATCCACACGACGCGTACCGTTCCGTCTTCGTTGCGCTAGTTTGCGGTGGACTTTACTTGATCGCCGACACTATCGCTCGATATCTCATACTATTTGAGATATGGTTTCAGTAGACTTTCAGTCGTTCGTCATCGTTGTGGTCGTGGTAGCGTCTGTTCTGCTTTAAGTCAAGACTCCTGCTACGTAGTCAACGTCATCACCACTGTCAACGCATCGGAACTATTTTAATGGCGTCGAGGAATAAACGACTGAAGAGGGTCTACTTTGATCCGAAAAGGGTGTCAAGTTACGGAGGTGTCGATGCCTTGCGACGCGTCACGCGCGTGCCGCGGAAAATCGTCGAATAATGGTTGTCGGAACAGGATTATACCCTACACAAACCGGCGAGACGTCATTTCAGGAGACGACGCGTCGTCGTGGGAGGTCCACGTCAGCAGTGGCAGGCCGATCTCGTCGACCTGTCGAATTTGAAAACCGACAACGACGGTATGACCTTTCTCCTCACGGTGATCGACGCCTTCACGAAAGTGGCTTGGTACATGCCTTTAAAGAACAAATCCGCGACATCGTTGGTGACGGCGCTGAAAAGCACGTTCACCGAAGGTTGGTAAAAGACGTTGCAGACAGATAAAGGACTATAATTTCTGAATCGATCCGTTCAGGCTCTGTTGAAGAAGTACGGCATCCACCACTTCTCCACTCACAACGCGGAGACGAAAGCGAGCATCGTCGAAAGATTCAATAGAACGTTGAAGACGCGTATGTGGCGATACTTCACGAAACACCAGACGTGGCGATTCATCGACGTCCTTCAGGACTTTGTGCACTCGTACAACAACACCCACCACCGCAGTATCGGCATGACTCCGTCACAGGTGAATGCAAAGAATCAAGAAGAGGTTTGGCAGCGTCTGTACGGTCACGACGGTAAGGGCGTGCCCAAGTTCCATGTGTCGAATCGCGTACGCATCAGTAAGTTCAAGAGACTGTTCGAAAAAGGCTACATGGCGAATTGGAGCGAACAGATGTTCACCATACACGATGTTCACCCGTCGGCGAAGTACTGGACGGCACCTTCTACGAACCAGAGCTGCAGAAGGTGTCGGTGCCCATCGATAAAGTGTACCGCGTGGAATCCGTACTACAGCGCCGCAAAGTGGGTAGACGAACGGAGGTTTTGGTAAAATGGCACGGCTATCCCTCCAAGTTCAACAGCTGGGTCGATGCCGAGGCTCTCGTTCGCTATAAAGTCTAGCCGCGCGTCTATCGTCACTTCATTCGGACGATGACAGACGAGTCGACGACAGAGGACTTCGCCGCTACCGTCGCCGCCACCGGCGGACAGCACAGACGCACAGAGAGAGAAAGACAGCACTCCTTGGCATCTGTTCGGTACCGTATGTCCCCGAGAGGAGATAGTGTTTCTTTGTCAGGTCGTCATCTTGTACACGGTCATCCTGATAAGCATTTACAACCTGACGAGAATTCTAATCTGTGGACGGCCCTGTTAAGTAGTTCGTTGGGTTACCTGTTGCCCAATCCCACTTTGAGACGTCATGACGAATGATTTCTACCTGACGCTACCTAGCAACGCTTCCATGAAGATGTATCATGACAATACGTTGGCTCATTACATCACGGACTTGCCTCAACGTATCGATCTGACTGGCGAGTGGGAGTGTGGGTTGGCAGAGATACAGTACCCACATACTTGGTACAACATCGGAGTGGACGACATCTGGTTCTTCCTCAACGAGCACGAACCTGTGGGTCGAATACCGAGTGCAAAGATAAGTGCTGGATATTACAAAGGTCCTGTGACATTGATGAATCATGTCAACAAGGGACTGCGTCGTATGTGGACGGAAAAGACACGGGCAAAATTGAGCTACAGTTCCATCACTCAAAAAATGACGTTGCACATGACACCGAGTATCGACTTCACTGTACCTTACCACAGCGCGCTGGTAAGAATGTTAGGATTCGAACCTTCGGTGGTCAGCAGTCCACCAGCAGCAGACATGACACGAACGGACGTTTACCCGAGACTAGGTGGAACGAACATCGGTCTCACGGCGTCGACTAGCGTTGTTTTGCCACCCGAAGAAACTCCCGACGGTTCGTACGCCTATCGTAAAGAGGCCGAAAACGTGGTGCACATGGATCAAGGGTTCGATACCATCTACGTCTATACAGACGTCGTGGAGTCTCGCATAGTCGATGACAGTCTCGCTCCTTTGTTGCGAGTCCTCTCGGTTAGCGGAAGTCACGGCGCCACGGTGATCGATCGATTCACTAACATTCACTACGTACCTGTGTTGTACTCGCACTTCCACTCGATCGAGATGGATATAAGAGACGACACCGGACGACGCGTACCATTCGAGTACGGTAGAGTGACGGTGACGCTTCATTTTCGACGACGTAGGAGCGGACTGTTCTGAAGATGAATTACAAAGATTATTACGCGCGTCAGGCGGGTGGTGCTCTACCCTACTTCGCCGGTGCCCCATACCAACGGGGTCACGGACTAGGTAGTCTGTTCGGAGGTCTGCTGCGCAGCGCCATGCCACTCATCAAGAGAGGTGCAGTGGCTTTGGGAAAGGGAGCGTTGAAGACCGGCGTGCGCATCGCCGACGACGTCTTGTCTGGACAGAGCATAAAACGTGCTGCCAAACGACGCGTCACGGATACCGGCAAGACTATGCTGCGTGATATCTTGATACCTGGCGTGCGATCTCGTAAACGTATAAAACACACGTCTGCAAAGAAAGGAGCCACTACAGCAACGAGACAGCGCAAGAGACAGACGTTCAAGAAACGTGAAGCCGACATATTCGACGACGACGACTATGACTTTCGTACATAGACAGTCGTGCGAGGGGGTCAAGAGCGAACTGGATCTCTTTACCGTACCCCCGACTCAGAACAGCATAATCGACAGTCGCATAGTAGAACATCAGCCCATGGCTTCTCTGGACTCGGGTGGACCGATAGAATTCCTGATACACGGATCGGGAGACGATTACCTAGATCTCGCCAACACGATGCTACACGTGCAGGTGAAGGTGACGCGAGCCAACGGGGCGATATCCTCTTGGCCCTTCCCGTGGGACCAGTGAATAACTGGCTGCATTCGCTGTTCAGTCAAGTCGACGTCTACCTGAACGGTACGCTCGTGACCCCTTCGACCAAAACGTACGCGTATCGTGCCTACATAGAGACGCTGCTGAGTTACGGCAACGATGCCAAGGACACGCAACTAACGGGTCAACTGTGGCACAAGGACACGGCCACTCGCATGGACGCTGTCGAGATAGACGACGGACCCGCGGCTAATGCAGGGTTCGTGGCTCGACGAGCGAACATTCTACGAAGTCGGGTCGTCGACATGATGGGTCGTCTACACGTGGATATGTTTCTGCAAGATAAATTCCTGATAAATGGCGTCGATGTCAAGATACGTCTGGTGCGCAGTAAGCCTGCGTTTGCACTGATGGCTGGCGGAGTCGACCCCGATTACGAGATCACCATGGTCAATGCCACCTTGTTCGCAAAGAAGGCCACCCTGAATCCGACCGTACAGATGGCTCACATCAAGGCTCTCGAGAAGAGCACGGTCAAGTATCCGATGCGATCCGTCGACTGTAAGGTGTACTCCATTCCCGCGGGCGCTCGGTCGCACACGCACGAGAACCTGTTCCTCGGCATCCTGCCGAAACGTCTGGTGCTGTGCTGCATCAATAACGATGCGTACAACGGTGCGTTCGATAACATTAATTTCCTCGCAGTGTACGTGGACGGACGACAGATACCCTAAAAACCTTTCCAGCCCAATTTCGAAGACGACCTCTTCGTCAGGAGCTACACGAGTCTGTTCACCTCGACCGGCAATATTTGGCAGGACGAGGGGAACGGTCTGACTCGCAGCGACCCCAGACACGGCTACACCTTCTTCGGTTTTGATCTGACCCCCGATCAGTGCGATGGTCCCTGCTTCCATCTGGTACAAAAGGGTAACCTGCGCATAGAGCTGCATTTCCGTAACGCGCTGCTGACCACCGTGAACGTCGTCGCCTACGCCGATTTCGAGTCCGTGCTGGAAATCGACAAGAAACGTAACGTCATCTACGACTACTGAGATGGACACTCTGCAGATCGACAGACTACTGGCGACGGACCCGCGCACCAGATCGATATTTCGCGGTGTCGTACCCAAAGACGGACTGTCTACGACGACGACGGACGGCGTCCTGCCTGCGGCCTTCGTGTGCAACACCGACGACGGTGACGAACTGGGCGAACATTGGATAGCGCTGTACCTAGACGCCGACGGACGCGGCGATTACTTCTGCTCGTACGGTCTGCCGCCACGACACGCTGCGTTCCGCACCTTCATGAACGAACATTGTTCCGAGTGGACTCATACTAGCAAGAGACTTCAGAGTCCTCTTTCTAACGTGTGTGGACAATATTGCATAGCTTATGTATTGTTTCGTTGTAACGGTTTTCCGAAGAGAACTTTTATCAACTTGTTCGGTACCGATTTAGTAGCTAACGATTGCCGCGTGTTTGATTGGGTTAAACAAAACAAAACGATGTAATTTATGCAAATTTATGCAAATGAGCTGTGATGTCATAGGTCACGTGACGGCTCTCGACCAATCAGATCCGTCGAAACAATTACCCCCATGGCGCCCCCTGGTGGTGAAACTGCTCTCGACCAATCAGAAAGTGCCCAAAATTTACTCATTTGAGCGATAATAGGGGATTATACGGTGGCGCCCCTAGCGGCAATAAGCGCACGACCAATCAGAACGCTCCATTTCAAATTTAGACCAGTCAGGTTTTTGATCCCTCAAAAACCCCTATATACTACTCAAGTGGCGACACCACTCACCGTTTATCATCAGTATGATATTATCAATGATGTGGAATTTCGTGTTTAAAACGATATGTATTCTGTGTATTTATGATTTGAAAACATCGCGGAACGGTTGCCTAACGGTGAATCAGCCTCGATTGCTCGAAGATAAGAAAGCACTATTTGGCATAGAGTGCCTCTATACGTTACACAAATCCTAGCAAAGGATTCGTCGACGATAAGGCGAGGAGAAAGATCACTTTCTTATTCCATCCATCGTCAGATTTCTTAGAGATAATGTCAAAATGAGACAAAAAAGAGACGATATGGTGTATTTAAATAGTTTATTATGTCTATTAATAGTAAATACAAACGATGTCTTCACGAAGTATCTCATTTGGGGAGAAGAACAATTTTTTAAACCAAACAAAATATGTAGCTATTTATCCTGTATATGGGACATGTCGCTATACGTTGTGGGACTAATTGTTACATTGCCGATACACAGTACACTACACGAAATCGATATCGTTTAACCTCAGTCCCCCCCTCCTCCAACCCCGCTACATGAAACGGTGTGGATACCCGTGGACATAGTGAGCCCGAAACAGCTACTACCCTCAACGGGCTCCCTTCCCCTAATGAAACCAGATTTCCTGTGATGCCACGTTTTGAGATGGTCTTTTATATATTGGATAACGTGACGCATTTTGCAATGACGCGACCACAGCTAACCACATATGAAGTATTCATGTTCGTGTATATATATATATATATATATATACATACATATATACATATATATATATATGTATATATATATATATATATATATATATATATATATATGTATATATATATATATATATATATATATATATATATATATATATATATATATATATATATATATATATGTATATATATGTATACATATATATACATATATATACATATATATACATATACATATACATATATATATATATATATATATATACATATACATATATATATATATATATATATATATATATATATATATATATATATATATATATATATATATATATATATATATATATATATATATATATATATATATATATATATATGATCCTTTACATAATGGATAACTTGACTCATTTTGCAATGACGCGACCATTTATATATATATATATATATATATATATATATATATATATATATATATATATATGTATATATATATATATATATCTCGCACTGCTGCACAAACGGCTATATTGTACGATACCGCGTCTACAGTACAATCTAACAAAGGTTTAACAAGATTGCCACCCAGATGGCAAGTGGACAAGGCCATTGGCTCATCGAGAGTAAAAAAAATTTCATTTATGTGAGTCTGAGATACTTGTCAATATTGTTTTTAAACATATTCGCGCTGCTACCATTGACGCAATATGTAGTTAATGTGTTCCGTTAATTTTTTGTCCTCTGTGAGAATTGAGATCCTTCACTAGCGCTATTTTGTGTCCTCTGGTTTTTCTGTCTTTCTTAAGTGAGACAAATATGTTAACTGTGACTTTCTTTTCAACATCCAACATTTTGATGTTGACAATGTAAATTCATTCTATATATTGTCAATTGTGCAGTAGGAGCTGCAGCATAGTATGAGGCGCCGAATGAGCGTACGAGCGGCCAATAGGGTGATGAAACGGCAAAACCTGTCCAGTCCTGCAAGAACCGTCGTGTCCTGCAAGAACCGTCGAGTTCTGCAAGAAGCGTCGAGTTCTGTCTGCGAGAACCGTCGAGTTCTGCAAGTCTGGTTACCACTGAAAATAGCGTTGTAGGATGTGCAGTGACGTAATGCCGCAAAAACATAATATAATATAATATACTACCCACATAAAAGTGACTAAAATTTACCATAACAGAGTAATTTATATTTTAATATGTTTTCATGAATCACTCACAAAGTCATTCTCACAGTTAATTTCTTCTTCTTACCCTTATAAAAATATAACATGATATTCCATGCATTTATTATGGTATATTTTCATAAGGGTATATATATAGCTCACACAATAAGTCGACATGTGTACAGTAACTACCATAGGTTTCTCTGAACAGTCTCGGCAACATATTGTCGCTGCTGACAGGACGAAGCAACCTGGCGGCTTTGTGAAAGCGGCGAGGTGCGGAAACGACTTATTAGCATTCTGGAGGACATAACTTTGGTCTGAGCACCGGACATCGGTTTGGCGTGTACTCTGGTAGACAGGGAATCAGACACGCACGACCGTAGACTGCGTTTTGTTTGCCTTATGGAATTTAGGCAAACAGCTGATTCAGCGCTTGCTTAGTGACAGTGGCATCTGCTAGGTGGATGCCCGTTGCTCGAAGCAAGCGTTTCGGAGCAGATGCTAATTTGACGTAATACTAAATTCGTTCGGGCGCAAGCAATGGCGGAATGTTGACTTAAGGTGGCATGCTGATGCAACCGTGTAGTTGAAGTCTGCGATTTGCTGTGCTCGTTTGGACTTAGCTAAACCATTTTCTGGCACAGGGCTGTGGCAGTGCCACCCGGGCGCGGACCACAGTCACTTTTCCCATAGAAGACCATTATAACGTTCTTGTGCCTACATTGAAAATTTATCCTACAATTTTTTTTCACTGCACATAACAGACCCACTAAGACACCTGGTGTGTGAAATTCGTGAAAATGACATACCTCCTTTTCGCACAAATTGCTTCAACGCATGACACCCCTGCATTTCTGCCATGAAATTCCCCGGTTTCCAAAATATGAGTAGCCTCTGCCCACCCGCGCTGCGCGCATTTTCATTACCGTATCATCTTTATTGATGATCGGGCGTACCATCTTGTTAGTTACGATTCTCCTTCTTCACATTACAGCAAATCCTTCAAAACCGAAGATTATTTGCTTGCAAGGGTGATACTATTAGCAAATTTGTGTCCCTCCCAAATACGACCTGGCTATTTAATCAAAGTAACAATTCACACACGTCTCTATAAATAGCAATATATCCACGTATCAAGACAATTCAAATTTATTTTAACTCTTTACAATAAATTCAAGGCAGAGCGAAACCCTATGTAATAATATAAGTGAACAACAGGGATATAACATCTTAGCAATTAAGCACGAAAACAGTGTGAACGTGTAGAAAAGTATTCGTGAATGTGACGCATGTTCTTCAGTCTTCAGTTCATTAATGCATACAGCCCCTTGCGGGGCTAACATAATGTAACATGTTAAATATTAGCATCATTATGTAATATACATTGTGTCTTGTCTTGTAATTTCAAAATGTAGCACCGTTAATTATCTTATTATTATTAAAATTATGCTTCTTTTTCTTCAGTGCTGCCAACCTACGAACATCCTAGAATTAACATTCCATGGTGGCGCACCCTGTCGGATTTATGGCAGACACGTGGACTGATGGAGGCAGACATTTTCGCACATGGATTAACCGACTGTGTAACAATGTCGAATATTTGCAAATATACGATGATTTCACAGGTAAATATATTGGGTATATGGCATGTTCCAGTAAACCCACAAAAACAGAGCAAGCCGTGACTATCTCAACAATTTCTGAGCAGAATTGAGAATTGACCTGTATTCCAAATGTAAACAAACTGATTGGAGTTAGACCGCAATTGTTTTTTCATGTGTATGTGCGTGCGTGCAGTGAGTGCGTGCGTGGGTGTGTGTGTGTGTGTGCAATATGTGTGTGTGCATGTACGTGCAGTGTGTGTGTGTGCGTGAGTGTACGTGCAGTGTGTGTGCTTGCGTGCGTTCGTGCGTGCGTATGTGTGCATGTGTGTGCGGTGTTCGGTACGTGTGCGTTGTTTGTGTTTATATACAGCTAAATATGTATTGTTATTAACATTGATGTCGATAGGAACCACTGGTATTATATAAATATGAGGATGTATTTTCCTACCCGACTATAGACCTGGCTATTTTGTTAGACTTTTTTCACACATTTAAGAGAGATGCAAGTTTGTGATTTTTACTAAAGTTGCTCAGAATGTCATTTACATGATGGCAGTGATTGTGAGGAAGTTTAAGATTTGTTGATGGTTCAGTATTTTTTAATCAGACAAAAGTTATCGTGTCTGTAGTAGACCCCTATGAAAATATACCATTGTATTCCATGATAAATATCATGGTGTTTTGAAACAGGTTAACCGTGGCAAACCTTGGTAAAATACCATGATATACCATGGAAACCATGGTAATCCATAGTGTTTTGAAACAGGGAAACCATGGTAAAATACAATGGTGTTTTGAAACAGGTAAACCATGGTACCTATACCATAAATTTACCATACACAATATATGAAAAAGCAGGGTCTACCACAGTTTACTATGTAATGTCATGGTTTACCATGTAATACCAACGAAATACCATGGTTTACCATGTCATTCCATGGGATATAACCCCCGATTTGTGGACTTGGTGGACTTCCAACCAACTACTGTCGATAGTATCTCCATATGTGTGCCATGTTTTTTGTAAAGCGACTATGTAACAATTTGCCCCTGAATACAACCCCGGTCTCCCCTACACATTGGGCCTTACGAGAGACGAATATGTTTTTACCTTAACACTCGAGTCTTTCGCCCGCTTGGCAGTTCACGGGAACACTTGATAATGTTTGTCACACACGTATAAACTTTCGGAGGCACAAATGTAATGTCATGCTGATCATATGTGGTCTTAAGCACATGCTTTGCTAAAAAGGGCACCACACAAAGATATTTCGCCACAACGGTTGATATGTGATAATTGCTAACTGCTTTCAAATGGGTATTCTTAATAATGTGGTATTCAGTGTAAACTGGCTCTGCAGTACATGAATAGGTTTTTTCCATGAGACCATTATGCTGAGTGTTTAATATATCACAACTGGCAAGACTATGACAATGGTCCAGCGTGTGACTGAATTGTCGAGTCTTCCGCTAGTTAGGAATGATAATCATATGACAGTTACCGTAATTACGGTTCTCTGGACAATATGCTAGATTAGTCTAACTAAGATAGAGGAGTTATAATAAATTGATATGTCATTAATATATGACCTCCATAATTTGCATTTTCAAAACCGGCTGAGGTCAAAGGGTTAACGGGATGGTATATGTGTGTGTAGCCTCACGCTGTATACTAACAAAGACATTATTAACGGTAATTCGATGTAGCAAATCACCACCCACCTTGTCCACCTACTGCGCCAGAGACTTGTTACATCTGCTTATTATGCAGCTACCGGTATAATCAGAATTGTCACGTGTGGCATTAGAAAACCTACGACTGAACTCAACATTTCAACAGCAGTGTACAAACATAATCCTCATAGTCAAAATCACAATAATTTAAAACCTTACAATAAAAAAGCTATCAAATCTGCAATCGGTCAAAAGCTAAGCAGTAACTTCAAAAACGTTCAAATAGTATTGTTTATTATGTCTTTTTACAGCTACTATTGTAAAACATGTTAATACTTGTTGAATGGATTGACTTTGAGACATTTGACATACAAGTAGTAAGCATCTCACAGGAAACTTGGATTCCTTCCCAAAATTTCGACCGACTCTCTCGGAAAGAATATAAAACCGTTTCTTTTGAGAAAATTACAATGTCGGTCTGTCGGTCGGGAAGAATGTACATTTAGTTTATAATATTTAACGAACATTAACAACGTCGTTGTCAAAACGAAAGTTGTTGGCGCGGCGTACGTTGCTATTGACAACGTCGTAACACTAAAAGCTAAATTGGTTTAGCCGGACTTAACACAATTGTATTATTTATGTATCGTAATTCCCCAGTGGATCTGTGGCGGTTTCTCTTTCCAGAATCTTGGCGCATACGTAAGTAGCTAATTTAGTTCTCATCCGGGCATTTAGATCTCGATAATGACGCTGTTTGGCTGCTGGCGCTTCACCCTGTAACGCCTACTCAAATGAAGTTGTTGCGAGTCGCATGTGCTATCGACAGGGCAAAAGCGTTGTTAAATTTAGAGTTTGCACTGAAAAAACAGTTTGCCTGCATCCAGAACATTACTGGTGGATGTGATATGATAGGAATACTTCCTACAGGGTACGGTAAAACCCTCATAAACACAATTCTTCCTCGTGTACACGACAAGCATCTCGGCTGGCACATGGTGTTGGTCATGTTACCTGACGACGGTAACAGTCAAAACATGCATTTGCGGCCACTCTCTCTTCTCGGCGCATTCACGAAGCCGAACGAGAGTCGGATAAGCAAGATTGTTAACATGCTAGTTTTTTTCCCATATAAGTATTCGGATCGCACGTGCCGTTGTTTTATTGAATTTAATTCGTTTCCCCGCCCTCCCGTCCTATGGCTAGTAGTCAGTGCCCTCTTCTTGGGTTTTAGTCGGTTTCAGTGAAACACTACTGTACACCGTTGGTGGAAAGGGGAGTTAGTAAAATGGCATTGATCACTGGGGTATTCGAATTTTAAAGTGTGTTCAATGGTATTTGGTGCAGTGCGTGTTGTACATCTGATTGTAGGTCCATACAATAATTGTATAAGATAAGATAAGATAAGATAAGATAAGATATGTTTTATTACCAAGTAGCAAGTACAAGGAATTCGTAGTGTTGTGGCGTCAGCACAAACATACACGCATGCACCCAAAAACACACGGAACTAAACATTACATATCATATTCGTAATACTAAAAACAGTTAAAAACAAACGAGAGTAATATAATAGATTGCAAAGTTAAAAAAAAAAATCGGTGTGCACGTAGTATATTTATACATTTCGTGTACCCTTCACTTATCCATACGGTTCGGCCAGTCCTGGGCTCACTACTGTACGTGCATGATCGCCAGACAATCCAATAAATATATTCATGGATTGCCATGTTGACAACCTACTACTACTGTCTTTATTTTGTTGACGTAAATTAAACCAAACACATAAGTGCATCACATCCATAAGGGTGAAATTATCTAGACAACAGCGCAGGAACCACAATTGTTTTGATAGTTTTGCTGTCATTGTGGTTGTTCTGCCAGCCTAAGCTGTTCACATGTAAATATTCCAGCAGTCACTGCAAAGCGTACAAAGCCCGTGTTCCGTCATGCATGACGCGACAGCGATATCACTGCATTGGCAAAGTCCTATTCGGTCATGCATGAAACGATCGGCAAAGCCTGGAACAGCCCTAATATGTTCATGCAGCTATCTGTCTCAACTCAGTGTGTGACAGGCATATATAAGTACATCACGTCAGGTTCACGCGTTTCGAGATATTGACTGAAGTCGCAATACAGGTTTAGCTTTATTTCAGATGCTACAGAGATCAATTTGCACAATACACAGAAGGAACCACGAGCAGACGAGCAGATTGAATAAGACAAACTAATCATAACATCTAAAACTGCATGTTTCTTATCCGTTCCTGCACAGGTACTAACCTGGAAGAAGGTGTAAGCCCTTCAAACAGCTGTCGTTTCTAATCACCAGTGCAGACGACACGTCTTGTCATCGAAGGGACGGTCACGAATATAGCAAGTGTATGTACTTCCTCGGCCCCTGGTGACCATAACAACCATGGCGAGGTGTCCTATTGTCATTAATGTTTGAACATGCTCACTCGGTGACGCGCCAGAATGATAAAGAATGTTATCGTTTGCCTGTGTTTGTTTACTTGGCTAGTTCCCAACACACTGTGTGGTGCCATTGTTCAAGTCAGCTGTTCCGTATTGATACTATGCATACTTCACTTGAATTTCACGTATGATCAACGGAGTAGAATTCGCCAGAATTTCACAGTTTTTGGTAAAACTTTGGTCTTGGTGGAACTGTTGTTCAGTAAACATATATTTAAGTACTTTATCAAATGTATGTGCGAATATCCTAAGTGTAACTCTCTTGTACTTTTAAACAATGGGTTTAATCATAATACCGACATACAAGGTAGGATCGTTTCTAGCATGGTTCTCCTGTCAACAAGTCCCGTAGCCCACGGGGTGCCAAAACCCCGATAGTGTCATTCGAAATGTTTTCCAGTACAAAACACCATATTATGACATCTCCCCCGTTCCAACAAAACAAATTAGCGTCATTAAAATTTTAAGGGCCGGCGGACTGCTCGCCCACTTCTGGTATACACCAGCGGCGTATTCGGCCCAGCGGGGGACGTCCACGGGCGGCACAACCGCATCACCTGGATCGTCAGCAGGGACGTCGGTATCATCAGGCTCGTCGTCGGGCACTGGCGAAACCACGTGTGGCACGCCCTGGAGATGTCTTCGATTTCGGCGATATCTGATGCCTGCAACAGTTTCCACAACATATGACTGGTTCCGCGGGTCACTTTTGACCACAGTGCTCGGTATCGACCATTGTTTCTCCCCATCGAGTTTCATCAGCACTGGATCGCCTTTTTGTAAAGGTAGTAGTTTGCGTACGAAGTGTCTTCGGTCGTAGTATCGCTTATATGCCGTTTTGGCATGTCGATCAGAATTGCGGATGTCCACATCTCGGTGGCGGCGTGGTGACAATTGTTGTCTGACGACAGGCAATCGAGTGGCTAGTTGACGACCCATTAGGAGTCAGACCACAGTTGAGAATTGCATTGGTGGTCATGTTAACGTTTTGTCTGATTATAAGAAAACGTGACCATCAAAAATTCTGAAAATTTTCTACAGCAGCTGCCATAATCTCATTGATACACTGACCTAATTTTATCAAAATCACATACATCCAGCTCTTTTAAAACGCCCCGACGTGCGATGCCTATCAATTTTGATCAAAATAGCCATGTATTCATGCGCCCACGTGGCCCATAGCAGAAATATTCACATAAATCCCTCCGCCAGTTAAACTCTTTAAAAATGCGCTGTTTACAGCCAATATCTTCTACAAACAAACCTGTGAATATGCCTGCTGAATTGCACTTATATCACATCATATGAATTCTTTAAATTCACATATCGCCATTTAAAACGTCCTACATTCGTGTGAAACAATAAACAGGAAGGTCAAATGTGGTCTTACCCCATTAGTGTCACTGCAGGTGATACACTGATTGCACTGTGAAGCGACGCATGATAGTTCAGTAGACCTATCTCAGGGTCATCGAGGTCTAGCAATCGTTTTGCAGTCTGCACAGCTCGTTCTGGCATATCATTCTCTTGTGGAGAATACGGGTTTGTGATTTTTGGATGAAGCACCACGATTTCGCGAATTTCCTGAATTCGTCCGAGACGAATTGTCTTCCATTGTCCGATATAACAACATCTAGTATACCGTGAGTAGTAAACACGGCCTTGAGGCGGGTAATTACAGAGTCAGACGTTAGACTGGTCAACTGTTTGATCTCGATCCAACGCGATTAGTAATCGATGATCACGAGATAGTCCTTTCGCTTATATTGGAAGATATCCATGGCGATCTTCTCCCATGGTCTTCCGGGTAGTTCGACGGGATGAAGTGGCTGCTTTCTCTGTGTCGGTCGGTTACGTCTACATGTGTCACACCGATCGATGAACATTTTTGATGTCGCGACTAATTCCGGGCCACCAGGCAGCATTTGCTGCTCGTTCACGACATTTTGAAATGCCTTGATGTGACTCATGACGTCGTTGCAAAGTGTCGACGCGCATCTTTGGAGGCACTACAATTTGAAATTTATACACAATGACTCCGTCAGTCACTGAGAGTGATGCTCTCCCTCTATAGTATTCTCCTACAGATTGTGGAACATAACTGTTGTGACTAGGCCATCCGTTTCCTATGAAGTGAGCGATCGTTTTCATTACTGGGTCTGTCGATGTTTAAATCCTTATCTCTGTAAGACGGTCTTCAATCTCAGACCAGTTCTGTTGTACGGCCATGATGTGAGCTGCTATATCGTCTTAGAGCTCGACATCGTCAATTCGAGGCTCGCATGCCTCTAGCGGCTTTCTGGAAAGGGCAGCGGCAATCACGAGCTCCTTTTCGGGAACGTATTCGACAATCGGGTTGAAACGCATGGCCCTCATGAGCAATCGCTGACAGCGGAGCGGTGCGTCGTCTATGCGTTTTGTATTCATGAGTGGAACCAATTGTCGATGGTCGGTGAGTAGCTTGAATTCGCTCAGTCCGACCAGATATCTAGAGAATCTCTCACACGCACAGACCCCTGCAAGGCATTCTTTTTCGATTTGAACGTATCGCTGTCCGGCAGTCGTTAACATTCGTGATGCAAAGGCTATTGGCTTTAGAACACCATCGGCCAACTGCATCAGCACCGCGCCGATTCCGAAGCTGCTTGAGTCATAGTACGACAGCGTCGGTGTAGTCGATAGCAGTTCTTTCGTCTTGTCAAACGAAGCTTGCTGTGTGTGGTCCCACGACCATATGACATCAGACTTTAGCAGGTCTGTCATTGGTTTCATCACCGACGACATAACATACACAAACTTGCCCAGATACTGGAACATACCCAACACCGTTCTCAGTTCGCTGACATTGTTCGGACGTGACAGTTTCAGCAGAGCTTCGACTCTGTTTGGGTTAGGCTTGATGCCGTCACCGCCGATAAGGTGACCAAAATATATCAATTCGGTTTGATTGAAGACGCGTTTTCTTGGGTTGAGTTTCAGGCCCGAGTCGTTGATGATCCTGATCACAGCATCGAGGCGAGTGTCGTGTTCTTCGATGCTACGTTCATGGACCAGGATGTCGTCCATTATGATTTCCACTCCAATCATGCCGTCGAGCAGTGCCGATATTTTCTGCTGAAATATCTCAGGGGCTGAAGAAATTCCAAATGGAAGTCTGCAAAATGCATATCGTCCGAATGGTGTGATAAATGTCGTCAATAGTTGGCTCTCTTCATCAATCGGAATCTGCCAGAAGCCACTAGCGGCGTCTAAAGTTGAGAACACTTTCGAATCGGCGAGTTTAGGCGATATATCTTCCAGCGAGGGAAGCATAAAGTGTTCGCGTCGAACTGCAGTATTGAGTTGTTTCAAGTCGACACAGATACGCACTGCTCCAGTTTTCTTGATCACCGGAACCATCGCTGAACACCAGTCGGTAGGTTCCGTCACAGCTCTTATCACTCCTGACGTAACCATGCGGTCAAGTTCTGCTTTAACGGCGCCCATCAGAGGAAAGGGGATGCGTCTTGCAGTTGTTAGGCAAAGAAGTTGGGCCCCAACCTTCAGCTTTATCGCAACGGAATCGGTCTTCATGAGGCCAATTTTGGTATCAGTGTCCGATGTGTTAATTTGTTCCAGACGACAGACGAGTTCCATGTCAGTAGCGACGTCTCGTGACAGTAGGTTTATCGCGTTCTGGCCTGCAATGACGATTATGTTGAAGCGATACACTGTGTTCTTGTGTTTCGTTATTGCCAAAAATTGACCGCACGCCTTTAACTGTCCGCCGACACTGTTGAGGCGGACGGCTGTCGGTTCTAGTCTCGGTTTGTCTTTCATCGCCAGCCATGTTTTCTTCGTTATTATCGTGACGTCAGCGCCAGTGTCGATTTTGAACCGAAGTCGTGTTCGCTTCACCTTCAGAGTTACAAACCAGGCATCTTTTTCCCTGTTCAGTCGATGACACTGAGAAACACTTTCGATTCATCAATTTCGACAAACGGTTTTGTTTTGTCACTTTCGACTTCGCCGATAAACGGTTTTGTTTCGTAACTTTTGATTTTGCCGAGATACGGTTTTCTTTCGTCACTTTCCACTTCGTACGCTGTGCGAGGTTCAAAGTTCATTTTACTCTTCGATCTACACACAGATGCGAAGTGTCCCCTGGCGTTGCATTTGTTGCACTTTTGTCCCAAAGCAGGACACTTCCCTTCGCGTCCGTGTTGGGCATACTCACAGCGTTCACACTTTTGAGTTGTGTCTTGGCGTCGAGTACGTACTGCGTTTGTCTTTTGCGTACCGGCCAGCTACTCTCGGAACCACTCTCGCTTCGGCGACGTTTTCATGCAGCTGTTCTCGCATTTGCGATTTAACTTGTTCGTCTTGGCGGGCGATCGTTACTGCTTTCTCCAGACTAAGGAATATGATCAACTACAGTTTCTGTTTAACTGACGGATCTTTAATGCCCATAACAAAACGGTCTCGAATCATTTCATTTGCATCAGTGTACTCACAGTGTATCGCCAGAGTTTGTAAGTCTCTCACAAATTCCTCCACTGTTTCAGATGAATTCTGTGTTCGATCTTGAAAGATGCAACGTTCGTGTATAATATTCCTTTTAGGAATAAAATAGTATGTCAGCTTCGACACAAGCGAAGCGTAATCGGTGTCTACCTCCGGTGACACAAATGTTAATGTGCGGAAGATCCGATTGGCTTCACGGCCACCCATCGCATAACACACAACAGTGCGTCTCGCTGCACTTCCCCATCCTCCTTGTGAAGTTTCGTCGCCGTGCGAAACCTGGCGAATTCGTCAATCCATTCCAGCCACTCGTTTGGCTTAAATGTAATGCGCGCTGGAGGATCGAATCTCGCCATTCTTGTCAGGTATCCACAGCAACCGCTTCTGACACCATGTAACGCTCTTGTACTTTTAAACAATGGGTTTAATCATAATACCGAAAAATGTTAAAGAGTTCTTCATTTATTAAACACTTGACTATCCTCAGAAAAATAATTAATATATATTATGAAATGCTTAGCTGCACGTATGCTTATCTTTAATATTTTATTGTATGTCTTAAGGTTAATATATATTATTTCATACTCTCTTGAGGTGGGATTTATTGATTTCATTCTTTTGGATCTGCGGTCTAACTTTTATCTAGTTTATTGGGTAACCCTCCCCCTTTTAGATATATTATTTGTCCCTCCCAATGTTCATGCATATTTAAATGTCAGCATATTTCGTGTTGTAATTTTTTATCAACATATATTATTAACCCTCCTTCGTCACTGCTGCTGTTACCCTGAATTATGCAGTAATATCCCGGTATTTGTATATTGAGAGAATAAGTCAGATCGGATATCCAGCATTCTTGTAGACATATAACATTGAATTTACACTCTAGATTGTGTAATTCTTCAATGTATATTTAAATTTAATATGGAGACAATTTTCATTTTTTCATTCACTAAGTTCCAGTCGGCCCCCTGCATCGTGGACCACCTTCAAGCGGGCAGTCAGAACCAACAAAGACGGTGAAGGGTGGCACTCTCGTCTCAACCACAACGCCACACATGACTACTTGAACCTCTACCTCTTCGAGCAGACCCTGCACTAGGAGGCGACACTGCTGCCTCTGCAGGTGCGTCTGGTGGCGCAGCGAAAACTCTACCGCTACCAGAGCAAGAAGTCGATGACAAAGCAGGCTGCACTGAAGGAGCTGTGGACATTGTATGAACGACAAGACCGAACGATAAGCACATCCGAATGCCTACGGCAGTGCTTCAACCTAGCGGACCACGTGTAGGAATAAACTGAATGGATGGACAGACCAACTATAGTTAGACCAACTATTGCATGTTATTAGCTACCTAACCTAACCTGACCAGACCTTACCTGAAAAAATACCCACAGCGTTCCATGTAGGTTATCTTTGTAATAGTATGTGATTCTGAGTTATATTCAGGTTGTAAATTACAGTAACATGTTATATTAGTATGTATTAAGGTTTTTAAATAGAATGTTATATTAGTATGCATTAAGGTTTTAAATTACTGGGTAGTACGTTTTATGTAGTATTGATAATAATATATTAGTGTGTAGCCCTAACCCAAATTTCTAATTAGTACTTTCTTTAACATTTCATTGTTTGTATATTTATTAGTTTTTGATATTAGTGTGTTTCATTAGGCTTTGTTATTTGTATGTTCCATGTTATCATTCTATCTATTTGTATCTGTTTTAATGTGTTACATTATGTATGCTTCACGTAGAAGGTAAAATTTTGGGATTTTTTAAAAGCAAGCATATGCTGATTAATAAATAAAATGTTGTCTCAGACTTAGTATTTGCCTGATTTCTTTCTTTTTTTGTTGTATTAATTATGACCAAAACATGTCCATATAATGTCATGCAATATATGAATATATGTAGCACAAATTAGTATGAAGGATGGAGACTGCAAACATATTGAACTATTCTTAAAATAATAATGAAACTAGTCTAGGTTTACCTTACATACAAGTCACGCCATTTGATTTGGTTTGAATTATACAGCACGACTACCATCTATAGCGCTCGACGATGGGCGATAATAAATAATGTTTAAATTGCGCTTATATTCCGCAGAGTGTCAAGATCAATATGTCATATTAGTGCGAACAAAAGTGCAAATAAACACCGATTTATATTCAGCGCGTGAACTATAAATAAAAACTTTAAATAAATTTGTGACAAATCGTCCAAGCGTTTTGTGACATACCGCCCCAAATTTATGACATATCGTCTAGGACATGTGACTTGTGAAATAACGTCCATACACCGTTACATGCTATGCAGCTGTGCTTTAATGCGTTTAACATATTATCCATTGTTAGTGGCATTATTATTATTATTATAACCGTGGGCATGTTTTTAAAATCCTTTTTGCTATATGTTGCTGCATAATATGGATTATTTTTTTTGCTGAGGATGGCACGGGTTATTAAAATATTTATGTTATGAATATAAAAGGTCTGTTTTCAACATTCATAATAATATTATTTGTAAATAGGTCATTGATGTCACTTTCGTTCCTACTTGCAGATGCAAATGGAACTGCCAAGAGTTGATATCCGAAGAGGCAAGAATATTGACACTGTCAGAGTTTAATAACAATGAATAAAAAAGTCAGCAGGACACGTACCTCTGTGCCCTGATCAAGCCCCGTGCACCAAAGAGAAGGAGACCTCGCAAAGATGGTGTTAATATGCGGTCATCTCACTTCTATTATGTATGTACCTAATCTAGAAGGACTACACATTTTTCATAAATGATTGTGTGCAATTAATATATTTTAAACGTCTTGCCCAATCATGTGTGTATCAAGGTTTTGGGAAAGTGGTGACCGTTTTCCACAGTAATGTGAACCTAAGAACAATCAACAGGATTATGGGCTCAGGAATATTAATGTGTCATACATTTTTCACTGGGGCATGATGGTAATGGCATTTTTGTCAAATAAATTTGTTGGGACATCTTTTACTGCATTGACTATCTCCAGTATTGACTATGTCTTATATATGTCTGCTTGATCAATAGTTTGATGCTCTGTTTTAGGTACGTTTGGTTGATAGACAATATATTGTCTGCAAGAAGGCATTCATAAGTGTTCATGGGATCACTGATCAGCGTGTCAGGAGACTGCAATTTGGTGAGAGATGAGGTGCTGTCACCTAAAGACAAGGCGAATGCGACTTCCGGAATCTTGGTGCAGCAGCGACTTAAAATTGGTGTAGAGAATTGACAGAAAAAAGTGGAATATCCAATAGAATAAGTATTACTATTGCATATATATTATACATAAACGTATTGTAGACATATATTACAAAACGGTTTTTGTTAATTATTAGTCAGAGACAGGATTTTAGAGTAAGTTAGTTCCGGACGACAGGGAAGTCAGTGAGTGTTAATAGGGTTGTTTACCATTCGAAAATTTAGATAGCATAGTGAATAGTCAGAAACATAGAACTATATAGTCAGATGACACAAAAGTATTCAGAAAGGTTACAAATGATACAGATAAACACAGTTTGCAGGATGATCTAGATAAATTAGTTAAATGGTCAGTTAAATGTTATTTAATTTTGGGAAGTGTAAATGTATACACATAGGACATGGACGAAGAATATAAAATGGGGGGTGCTGTACTAGGTAGAACCACACAAGAAAAGGGCTTAGGAGTAACATTTAGTGCTGACATGAAAGTTGCAGAGCAATGTGGGATTGCTGCTTCAAAAGGAAATCAAATTCTAGGGCTAATTAGGAGAACTATCATGGATAAGGAGAAACATTACTATTGTACAGTCTCAGGTTTGTTTCCAATCTCAGTTGCTTGGATTTCCAGATGGATTTCAGCCTAGTGAAGGTCTGACTTGTCTTTCTGATCCTAGCGATGGCATTTTTTGCAGAGTCTCCATCTGTTGTGATTTTGCTTCACAGGTATGCAAAGTCCTGAACGTCTTCCAAAGCATCACTGTTGTTTATGTTGTTTATGGTGATGGGGTTATCTGTCTTGTTGTTGATCCTCATCAGTTTGGTTTTTGCTGTGTTGAGCTTTAACCCAATCTGTGGTGCTGTTGTTGTGAGTTTGTCCATCTTTCCTTGCATGTCCTTGTGCCTGCTAGACAGCAGTCCAATGTCATCTGCATAGTCCAGGTCTTCCAAGATCGAGGTAAGTGTCCATCTGATGCCTCTGTTTCCATTTTTGGTGATTTCTGTCATCAGCCAGTCAATGGCAAGGGTGAAAAGAAATGATGAGAGAATGCATCCCTGTTTTACTCCGGATTTTACGCTAAAGCTGTCTGACATGTGACTGTTACAGGCGACTTGACACTGGACGTCTGTGTAAAGTATCTTGATCACATTTACCATATTCTGTGGGATCCCGTAGTGACGCAGTATTCTCCACAAGGATTCTCTGTGAAGGCTGTCAAAGGCCTTTTCAAAGTCAATGAAGGCAATGTAGATCGTACTGTTCCATTCCGTGCTTTGTTCCACAATCTGCCGTAGCGTGAAAATGTGGTCGATGCATGACTTGCCTCTTCTGAACCCGGCTTGTTCCTGGCGGAGGATTGTATCAGTAGCTGCTGATATTCTCTTCAGGATTATGCGGCTGAAAATCTTGCATGTCATTGATAAAAAGGTTATGCCCTGCCAGTTGTTACAGTTCCCCAAGTCGCCCTTCTTTGGTAGCTTGATAATTGTGCGTGTCTTCCAATCACCTGGTGTGTCTTCTTCATCCCATATTCTCTGAATGATCTGGCATAGGATTCTGGGTGTCTCTTGTTCATCTGCTTTTAGCATTTCTGCGCAGACGCTGTCGCTTTCTGGTGCTTTTTCATTCTTCTGGGCTTTAATGGCTTCTCTGTCTTCTGCTTCTGTGATTTGGTCGAGGTTGATTTCAAGGTCGTCTGCTGCCTCCGGGACGTCTGCAATTCTGGGTGGATCTGCACGATTGAGAAACTGTTGGAAATGCTCCTTCCATATCTCTATCTTCTCTTTCTCGACTGTGATTATCTTTCCATCTGCGTCTTTCAGTGGGAGATTCTGGTTTGGACCTGTATCTCCTTTCAGCTTATTGGTTATTTGGTAGCGTGACTTCATATCCTTTCTTCTTGCTGCTGCTTCTGCGTCTTCTGCGAGGTTTTCAATGTAAGTGCGTTTGTCTGCTCTGGTACTCCTTTTTATTTCTTTGTCTTTTTGTGAGTATTATCTTGAAAGTCTTTCTTTAAGTCTTGGGGACTTTGTGGTGAGCAGCTTTTTCTTTATTCCTTTCCTTTGGTCTATTTTGTCCCAAGTTGATGTGGAAATCCACTGCTCTTTCTTTGCTCTTCTGTAGCCTAGCACTGCTTTCCCTGCTAGCTCCATGGCCATGTTGAAACTGTGCATAGTCATCTCTGTTTCCTCCTGCAGAATACAAAAGCTGTTCTTCGGAGCAATTGTGAACTGTTGCTTGGTTTCTGGGTTTTGTAGCTTGGTGGTATCAAAACGCTGTTTCTTCTTCTCTCCTGTCTTTGCCTTTCTCAGTTTCAGTGCAAGTTTCCCTATCAACAGGTTGTGGTCGCTGGCAACATCAGCTAGTCTCCTTGTTTTGACGTCTTGTAGAGAGCGTCTCCATTTTCCATTTATAAGGATGTGATCTATTTGACTCTCAGTTCTGGCATCTGGGGATCTCCATGTCAGCTTATGTATTGTCTTATGTTGGAAGAGTGTCCATCCAATCACGAGGTCATTCTCCCCACATATGTCACACAATCTGCTGCCGTTATCAGTCATTGTATTTGTTCCGTGTTTGCCCATGATCCTTTCCCTGTCAGTGTTGTCGCTCCCAACTCATGCATTGAAATCCCCAAGAACCACTAGTGCGTCATGTTTGGGGATGTCTTCCAAAGTTGACTGAAGACTGTCATAGAAGTTGTATTTTTCTTCTTTTTCTGCTTCCTCTGTAGGTGCGTAACAGGTTACCACTGAGAGTTTAATAAATCTGGACTTAAATCTGGCATAAAGAAGTCGTTCATTTATTGGTTTCCATTCAAGAAGAGTGTTGCCTTTCTCCTTCTGGATGATCAGGGCTACTCCCTGTCTATGCTGGTTGTCCTCTCTGCCTGACCACAGTATGGTGTCTCCTGTCGCCAGTTGTCGTTTTCCAGCTCCAGTCCATCTAGCCTCCATGATACCTAGAAGGCTGATTTTGTATTGGTGCATTTCCTGGAGAACCTGTGCCAGTCTTCCTGTCTGATATAGTGTTCTCACATTCCAGCACGGCTGCCCCCCCCCTACTGGGGCAGCCGTGGCCTAGTGGTTAAGGTGTTGGACTCTAAATTCAAGGGTTGTGAGTTCAAGACCCACACTGGGCACGGTTCGTTTTCGAAGCTTAGGCAATTTCGTTTACCCTACTTTGCCTCAGTCTACTCAGCTGCAAATTAGTACAAACACTGTTTGGAAGGTACCTGCGATGGACTAGTGTCCCGTCCAGGAGAGTCAGTATAACTGCACTCTAAGTTGCTTCGCACTACAGAAACCAGGTTTAAGCACTGGCCATATAATCCTTCATGGCTTCCTAAGGCGTAATGCCTGGGGATGACTTTACCTACCTTTACCTACATTCCAGCACCCGATGTTGATAACAGTTTTGGGTGTAAGGAGATCCGCCATCGGGGTGAAGACTTCCTTGTGGGTTTGGTCCCCATCATTCATAAATCCAGTTGCCTGTTCTGCTTCTCTCCTACCGCCCGATGCAGTTTTCTCTCTTGTTTCAGTTTCCGTAGCTAAATATACCGTATCCACTAAATATACCGTTCCCACATATTCCTATTTCTGAAAAGTTTTACATGAGGCAAGTGTGGTTCTATGTATTCAGTATTCGTCGATTTTCAGACAATAAAGCATTCCTGTACACATATGAAGAGGTGACTGCAAAGAAAGACCCAAATGAAGTGGTATCAATGTTAAGCGACTTTATCACAAAACATGTGTACTGGGCAAAACAGGAATAATACTGTAGTCCAGTATTTGCATTCATTAACTGCATCAGGGAGATTTGACCATATTCAGCACATATTTCCAACTCATGATCGTTCGTACTTAGCCTCTGACCGTGACTTCACTCAAATCGAGCTTTCACAAGGAAAGCAGGATGTAGTATATACGCCACATGGCTGGATTGAGATCATTAAACAATCCCATTCCAACAGTGTGGTCACAGAATGTGAACAGAACATGTTTAACAAGTATAATGACTGTCTTGCTCCACAGTTTAAGCTTTCAATAAAATCTCAGGAAACACATGAATAATGGAGGATGACTACTTATAAGATCTTCCATTGCAGGACAGGTGTGCCGATTACTGTATCAAAGACCTCGAGTGGTATTGTGATGGCATTTTTTTGGGCAGTCAAACTTGTAGATCTTAAGAAGATGTTGGATGTCATTCTGGTTGAAAAGCGTGGCTATTTTGATGACTTAATAGCAGCTGATGATACTGTGCTTGAGAGTACTAATCAAGGGGATGGAGATGAATCTGGAAGCGAGGTTTGGGATTCAGATTAAAGCTCAGACACTTTACAGTGTAAAGTTGAAATGAATGGCTCATTTACTGTTATATACTGCCCAGTGGTGCCATTATGGTATTTGAATGATAAAATAATGATTGATTACACTTACCTTGCATGCTTATTCTCAGTTTCCTGCATACGATAATGTCCATTTTGCACTTGTAGACATTTTCACGTGTTGTGGATATGCTTTATACGTTTAGTTTATGAATAAACATGTTTCTACCATTATATAATGGTTCTTTGTATGGTTCTGTTCATGGTTAATATAGTGTTGATGTTAAAAACATGTTCATGGTGACAAATATGGGAAACTAGTATCGACAGTAACAAAACCAACTACCGTTTTGTAGTCACCTTATTTGTATTTTTTTTTCAATTCAGCACACTTTTGCACAGCCCGATAACGTACGATACAAAATAGATTTACTCTACAGCAATACAGAGTAATCACAATGATTGTGCAAAATAAACTTTTTCCTTAGATCCTATGAAAAATAACTTTCTTGGTATACGAAATAGTGATGCCATCTAGCGGCAAAGAATTGCGCCATCTGCAGAACGATTAAGAACATACCTTTCTCACATCAACTTCCAATTTCTTCAAAGCACGTGCTTTGAAAAGACTTCATTACTTTTTATAACGTCTCATTTAGTGAATCATAATCATCTCAATCCTCTTCGTGGTTCAAGTGGCACATAAGGCTTCCACAAGAGAGCTCCACTGCTGTCGGTTTGCGGCCCGTCTGGTGATGGTTTCCCAGGTCAGTCTCTTTTTCCACTGTTCTTCGCCAGGTGTCATTGGGACGACCTCTTTCCACCTGGTGTCCAGCGTAAGGCTCTCTGTTCTTTAGCATGGCAAAGGATTGGTTGGTTTTTGTGATTCTAGAGTTGACCTCTCTCTCGGAGTCTCCATCTGTTGCTACCTTGCTGCCCAGGTATGTGAACTCGTTCATCTGTCACTGTTGTTTATGGTGACTGGTTCGTTTGACTTGTGATTCATTTTCATCAGTTTTGTTTTTAGTGAATGTGGTGTCTTAAATGTTCAAACGTGATAATATCAACAAAAGTGAAAAACGAGCTTTCAATCCATGCCCGGAACCGTGCGTGCGTGCGTGCGTGCGTGCGTGCGTACGTTTGGAGTTGTGGTGTGGATGGACGTAGCCAACAACGACTACAGTTGAGGGAGAGATGTCAGATGAGTTTGGGATAAGAGTATAGTGCCTTGAGCCCATGTTTTTCATTCTGTTGATGAACCCGATCAGCAGAAAGGTGTCAGAACAGCAAGCACATGCTGAGTATGGTATTGTATACGGACGACCTGACAATGATGGCAGAAAACGAGGACGAATTGCAGAATACATTACAAGAAATGGTGTAACATTTTCAGGGGAACATTGTGTAAGGACGGAGAAAGTAGCAGGGAGATGCATTGGGTGGTGTTAATAACAGAAGTAGGATGGAAGATGGACGTGGGTATTATGCGGGACAAACCGTTGAAGGAACGGCTAAAGTGTTAGAAGCCTAAGTGGTATCAACCAATGGCCCGATCCCCCCCCCAATATACGGCATTCGAAGAGCGAGAGAGATGGATGCAAGTCGTCGAGAGGGTGGGGACGAAAAAGACCGAATGGATTAAAAGGTAACGAACAACGATTTTCATTGGTTGACTGAACGACTGTTTTACTTACATAGCAACACTAACATCTCAGGTTGCTAAAAAATTCCATCCATACAAAACATGGTACTATCGTGATCTTTGTAATAATTTTCTTATGTGCGGCAATTAAAAACATACCAATAAGTATGCACATCTGAAGGCCAAATGTAACGTTTTCATTGTTTGATTGATGAGCCAAATTCCCGTTTTATACAATGTATGACGATAATAATAACACAGCAAGTGTAAGATTGTCGATTGTTAGAAAATCGTTGTACATTCCTTTTAAAGTTCCCTCCTCACTTAGGCCATCGCGAATTAGGTTTGTTGATGTTCAAATATGAAAAGCGTCAACTGCACAGTGAGCTTAATAAAAGGTGTGGTACTTTTGTTAACATTGTGGAAAGAACTGACTTTGATCGTTATATCGGGTAACTTGCGAAAGTATGAATAGCCAGACCATGGTTGCCTTTGTGTGGAATTTTGAACGGATCCGGTTTGAGATAATTTAATAGTTTGTCCCATGATTACATCAAAACCAAATAACACATTTGCACAAAGGAACTAGCATGTCTTGGTGAATAAGTAGGTTTGATTTTTTTGCGAAATAATTCTAAAATTAGACGATCGAAGACTCAGTAGGTTAGAGATAGAGGTCACCGCTCTTTGAGTCCATGACAGGTTACACATTTACCCCTGTGTGGGATCTTTTACTTCCCCTGGCACAGACACCGGGTAGAAGGGACCAATGACTTTTAGTGTATCGAAAAACACGGGCAAAGTGGGGTGAACGAAATTGCCCAGGTTTTGAAACGGCAGCAGGTGGTTTTGAATCCCGGTCCTTTCGACCGACAGTCCGACGCTCTACCACACGACCACCACGCCCCAGTGTCAGTAAACTTACTGTGCTTACACACAGACAGTCCAAATCAATATTCACTAATTTCTCCAAACACTTCTTTCATTCAATCCAGTGAACTAAATAAATCATGTTTATTCTATGCAAGATCACAGTCGTACAGAAACATATTTTAAGCGCCACACAAGTCATAACACAAACCAAACACATGATGATTAAACCATTTTTCAAGATCAAACCCGGGGTGGATGCATGGGGCATGATATGCACACATTGCTTAGCCTTATGTGAAAAAGCTTTCACAGTAAGACATACAAGCCATTTTGAGTCTTAATTTTCGAAATGTCTAAGAGGAACATGCCCCATATGCCTCTACCAAAGCGGTGTACCATTGCCGCTTACTGTACATCATTCAGAAATATCCATGCCCCAACTCAAAATCCTGGATACGCCCCGGCATACTAAAAATCCTAAGTGCAAACACTAGTTTGAGCAGTTAAGGTTTAACATATATCTGTTCACATTTAGACAATGAATGAGTCCTTACATCTGATTCCTGACTGTGGTCACTGGTCACACTGATAAATAATTCATAACATAACATTGTGGTCCAGACACTTAATAGATTAATTACTAACTTTATACTTTCGTGGTGATCTCACCAAAGCTTGCTTGGTCTTGATGATCACGGTTTCCAAACGGGCTCTGGTAGAATATTGATAATAGTTAGTCATATACATTATTGGTATGACTTTTTAATCTAATCATGTAAATAACATGCTGCAAATTCCACACGATAACATGATGGATAAATATACGACTTGGATAAATATAAATATAGAGCGTGGATATAAATACACCAGTTAGATAAATAAAACCACTTGAATAAATAAATAAACAAACAAACATACCTCTTGGGTAAATAAAATAGCACTTGTTGTCATTTACAGCTTGGCTGCATGCAAATATGTAGACAATCACACATGGTTATGCACATTGCACAATACGATCATTTAATCCTGGTCATTTATCCCCAGTAACTAAATAATTCCTAATGCTGTATGTTATTTATAAACAAATAGTTGTAATAAATGGTTCATTTCACTATGTTCGGAAAGCATCATTAATAAGTATAATTTAAAACACAAATATACCATAACATTCAGCATTTCATTTCAAGAGGCATACCATGATAATCCATATTTCATTTCAAGTGTTTTGTATGTAATTTAGGTGGATTTTACAGTATTGCGTTTAGATATTGTAAAAAATGCCTGTTCAGCACAACTTGAAAAATGTCAGATATGCTAAGGCATCCGTGGCGACTTTGCTCTAAATCGACTACCTCTCATTTGTTTTAAATGTGCTCATTACGTAAGGGAGGCTTTGTTTGTTTAGAATGCCGATGTTTGAAGATGCACATTTCACTTTCACTGTTGGTATCTGACTAGCATATACCACAGCCGCTTTGTCCACGATCATTGTGATTTTTATGTATCTTGCAAACATGTACTTTTCTGAAGAAATTGTTTTTTCGCATACACGTAGTTCTGTCTGTGTTGAAAATGAAGTTTTATTGGGGGAGTACAGAATAAGGAAGTTTGACATGTATTAATTTAATACTGATTTGTGCGGGAGTTAAATGACTGGGGATGAATAACCAAGAGCTAAAAGGCCAATAACACACACAAAAGACACAGCATATAAAACAGAGTTTCTCGTCAGATTGTCACCCGGTCATGTATATATGGACAAGAAATACTATTACATGTCGACTTCACCGTTGTTTTCTTTTTGATTCCAACAATGTTGTCATGTTTTGCATCTGAAATAAAGGATAGCAAGTGTTGAGACAGTGTGAGTGTGTGTGCTTGCGTGCGTGCGTGTCTGTGTGCGTGCGTGCGTGCGTGCGTGCATGCGATCGTGTGAGAGAATGGTGGGATTGGTGGAAGTGTATGTGATATGATAGGAATACTTCCTACAGGGTACGGTAAAGCCCTCATATACACAATTCTTCCTCGTGTACTTGATATGTACGACGGTAACAGTCAAAACATGCATTTGCGGCCAGACTCTCTTCTCGGCGCATTCACGAAGCCGAACGATAGTCGGATAAGCGAGATTGTTAACATGTTAGTTTTGTCACAGACGGGAGAAGAAGAGTCGGTAGGGGGATTCGGACGGGGAACAAGGAATCGAAAGGGTCGGGTCAAGAGCTGGTAGAATTGGTTATGAGAAACGGGCTGGCAGTGGCAGGAACATTCTTCAAAAAGCGGGAAAACCACAAAATATCGTATAGAAGTGGTTAGCATAAAACAAAACTAGACGTGTTGGTAATGAGGAGGCAACAGATGTGGAGGGTGATTGTCTGCAAGATAATTGCTGGTTAGCATGTGGCCACACACCACAAGCCCCTGGTGTTCGTTGTGCGCATGCAGAAGAGGAGTAAAGATAAAGTAGGGGAGGGGGGCAAAAGACCATCAAATGGTGGAAATGCAACAGGGACACAACCGTTACATACAAAGAGAGGTTGACGTTAGACTATGGGAAACTTGGTACATCAACAGGAACAGTGGAAGAAGAATGGAAGACTTTCAAAGATGCTTTTGTTGGCGCAGCAATTTGGCATAATGTCTGGAAAAGGGGATCCCATCATGAAGGAAAACCAAACTCGGTGGTTGAAAGAAGTAGCGAAAGCAATCTGAGAAACGAGAGAGGTATGGAAGATGATAGAAGTGATCAAAGAGAACGGGGAACACATTGTACGGACAGACAGAAGAAAAAGGCGGCAAGAAGAGCCGTGGACAAAGCAAAGAGAAGGAAGAACTATACAGAAAGTTAGACGAGGAAAAAAAGGTTGATATATAAGTTGGCACATGAGAGGGACGAGGACAGCAAGGATGAAAAAGGCGGCAAAGAGGGAAATGGAGGAGGAACTATACAGAAAGTTAGACAAGGATTGAGGAAAGAAGGTAATATATAAGTTGGCAAGAGGATGAAGACAGCAAGGATGTGAAAACTGGATCAGTCATCAAAGATAAGAAAGATAGGAAATATGTGTTACAGATATGGGAGGAGTATTTAAAGGAACTGCTAAACCATAGGGAAAACGGCGAACTAGAACTACCGAGTGCAGTAGAAGAAAAGTGAAGTTGGAGGAAATAGGGGGTGCAGAAGTAGAGAGAGCAATGAAGGAAATGAAGAGAGGCCGAGCGACAGGCATTGATGAAGTGCGAGTGGAGATGCTGTTGATGGCCTAACGTGTTGGGGTTAGGTGGACAAAGCCATTGTTAGATACCTGCATGGGGGGAGATCCCAGAGGAGTGGCGAACGGAGTTAATAGTCCCTGGTGGAAAAAGGGAGATGTTCACGACCCTGGAAAATACAGAGGTATCTCGTTGCTGGGTCATGTTCTGTAGGTGTTAGAGAGGATTCTGGATGGAGGGATAACGAGGATAGTAGAGGGTGAAGTGGAAGAAAAATAACAAGTTTTAAAAAGAGGAAGAGGTACGGCGGACAGGATGTTCACTCTGAGACAACTGGTGGAAAAGAGACTGGAGGGACAGGAGAATATGGTGCTGGGATTCATGGACCTTGTAAATATATACGACACAGTTCCGAGAGAGATGGCCATGGCCACGTTGAGGTGGATGGGTGTCCCAGAGGCGGAGGTGAGGATGGTCGAAGGCACACATGAAGAGTCAAAAGGTAGAGTAGTGTGCGTTGGCCTGAGACAGGGGAGTGGCCTAAGCCCACTGTTATTCATTTGCGGGCAGCAAAAAAATCTAGATATAAGACTGGATGGGAAGAAACTGAACCAACGACAGACCTTCCTACCATTCCGTTTTTCCGAAATGTTCACGGAAATACATCTTAAATTACGGTATTACGGCGACGGCTAAAATATTACGAGATTTTAATTGGTCACGACGATCACTAATAATTTATGTTTTACCCGATTTTAGCTCCCACTGTATACAACAGGTAGCCGCACATATACCGCAACGCGTTGTGACATGATTTTTCATTCGCTGCTGCTGTGTGTAATTTAACCAATGACAAACAACGTTACAATAAATTCGCATTTTCGCGCTCAAACGGAAAGACGCGAACGTTACATGAACGGAAAGAGAGAGAGAGAGAGAGAGAGAGAGAGAGAGAGAGAGAGAGAGACAAAAATTGCGGAGATTGAATTGGTACCACCAGCCCAGAAAACAACGTGTGCTTCAAAAGTAATAGACAGAATACACACAGGCAGCCCTACTGCAATCAAGCTCAAAGAAGTGGGCCAGCTTTCGATATCGCATGGTGGCCGTGACGATTGCAGGTACGGACTACTCGACTCTCGAGTACTAATACGTAGTGTGTTGCATACTGGTCGGTGTAGTTTTCAACCTACTTTATAGAATGTGCCGTTTTCAAATAATCTGAAGAAACATTTTGTGTAAGAGATCGATATACCAAATCACCAACAGCTACTTTATTTATTCAATGCAAACAATTATTAAAACAGTTGTTCTGAGTGAAAAACTTACGAATATTGAACGTCTGAACCATGTCGCGCGAGTCGAGGAAACCGGCGGTATTCAACCTATATTTATGGCAAGCCGTACTGACAATCTTTTTTTCATTTTACCACTTTGTTCCAATTATTTCAACTTTTTATAACAACCAGACTTGACATAGTGCTTTGTAAAACACATGCACATTTAATTGTATTGAATATATAAAATTAATGTATTACATTTTTTTCTCGTATATTTCACACATTTTATTTATTCGTACTTTTATGACAAGACTGGCTAGCCATACATCTACCACAAAAAGGGTTATTATTGTCACGTGGCCAAGAACGAGACACGCGTCAGCAGACGCTCAATAATAATGTCTGGTAAGCATGCAGAGTCGGTTTTTATCAAGGTATGTATATCATAAACGTGTTTCATGTTATATTATATATCAAAGTATATCTTGCTCAGACAAGACTCTGTAATTGTATCGTTATTGTCGTAAACAGACGCTGTGACGTCTCTAAGGCGATATCAAGCGAGATTTCAATGGGTCGAAATCGGGAGTGGCTTGAAAACTATGCCGGTAACTATAATGACTGTCCAACAAAGTCTAATACTAACTCACTAAGTCAGTGTCTTTAATAGCGAGTTTAGACGAAACTTTACTGGGGTAGGCATATATATACTAGGGTCAAGTAGACTAAACGACGACTAGACAACTAGCGTAAGTGTATCGTAAAGACATGGTCTTGGCTTATCAATTACGGTTACGGATGCGACATTAGTAATGTCTAATTACTATAAACGTTACACTATTTTGTCAGCGAAGTGGTTCCATGTTGGTTATCATCCATGCCAATTATATTGTAATTTGAGGAGTAATTCGCTAATTACTTTTCTATTATCATGATGATTTACAACATGACTTTGATGATCTGCGGGCCCTATACGGCTATAGCCTAGGCATAACTATATTTGACATGGCAATGCCAATGAGTCGATGACAATGACAACAATGTCATGTTTTGTCGTGATTTCCGAGTTCCATATGATGCACTTGTTAGACAGTACATGTTCATACAAATGCAATGCATATTATATATATATATATATATGTATGTATATATATATGTATATATATATATATATATATGTATATATATGTATGTGTATATATATATATATATTATGTCATATATATACATACATATATATATATATATATATATATATATATATATATATATATATATATATATATATATAATATGCATTGCATTTGTATGAACATGTACTGTCTAACAAGTATTTATTTATTTTTCTCAATGTTATTTGTTTATTATAGTTAAAAAGGTGATTTCATGGGATAATATTTATTTATTTATAATATATTCTTGTATAACTTAATATAACTCGCCTTATATACTTAGATTAGGTTTTAGTGTTTAACCTTTTTGTCTCGTAGTCCCAGAACAGTATTATACAACCAAACCCGTCCTAAACCTAAGTAAGACCACCACTAAAATTTATTCTCATGGCCTCTTACTTTCTTTGCACGGTTTAGTTTTGAGGCACAATACACCAAAAAACCAAATGCCATTTTGTGGTTGATTAATCTATTTCCAATAATTAAAAATAATACTGTCACAAGTTAAAAGAAAGAAAAAGTTTACAGATGCATCTGATCTATTGCAGGAGGCATACCGCATCAAAGAAGCGCACTGACTGTTGCATTACATAAGACATCAATGCCGATCAGCAACTTCTTTGCAAGACGGAATGAAAAATACGACTAAAGCAGAAACCATAATGTCTGTGATGCTGGCTGAAGAGAACCGATGAATGCGGCAAACACATTCAGTCGGGCTGTGAAGATGATGTTTCCAGATTCTGAGATAGCACAGAAGTTCCAGTGTGGCCGAAGCAAGGCCACTGCCTTAGTTAAAGAACTCTCTCACGCCGCTTGACAGGATCTTCTAACAACATGGGCATGATGCCCTTCACTGTATCTACAGATGGAAGCAACGATGATGGCAGTGGCAACAAACAGTTCTCGATTATTGTGATACATTTTGATGCTTTTACCTCTGATGTGCGGTCTGATGTTCTTACCATTCTTGCAACTAATTTGCAAGCAATGGTGTGCCATGGGAGAACTGCCTTGCTTTGGATTGTGACAATGCCAATGTGATCTGGGTCCAAGAAAGGAGATTTTGCAAAGCAAAGCACCCCAACATCTTTCTTGCTGGTTGCACACTTCATCCAATACACGTTGCTACAGAGAAGGGGTTAATAGTCTACCAGTAGCTTTATCAGAAATCCTGGTGGACATTTTCTATTACTTCAAGAAGGGTGCCACAAGGAAGCACGGATTTGCTTTCAAGACCTCTATGATGTTGAGAAACTGAAGATGCTCAAACATGTCTGCATCCGATGGCTTGAACAATTGCTTAATAAATGAGAAGTATTGAAAGCATGGATAGAGCCGAGTGGAGACGATTGGTGGAGACGGCAGTGAAGCGGGACTAATGATGAAGAAGAAGGGGAAAATCGATGCCAGCCTCGCCCCGGACTACAGGGATAAAGAGGAGAGCAACAACAACAAAAGGAAGATGGATGAATGTCCTGATGGAAGGAGTTGGGATGCAGTTCAGCCCAACGGGAAGAATAACAAGAATCCTGATGATGTGGGCAGGAGGAGGACCGACTATGAAGAAGAGGGATGTATGAAAGTTGGAGGATGACGACAAGTGGAGGGAGAAGTGGAAAGGGATAACAGCTGGGGCGGTGCAGAAATACCCGAACTAGCCTCGCCCCTTTATAAATGGGCAGCGAAGAAGAACATAAGTATCTCATTTAATTAACTCCGCTCCCACTTCTTTAATATATGTACAACACCCCCCCACAGATACTATATATCCATCCAACATTTCGCTATGATGATAAATGGGTGACCTTGAAGATGATGACTATGGTGATAAGGTGCCACACTAGGAATTTAAGAAACAAGCCAATGCTCAAGCATGCACATGTAGAATGAGTACAGGTAAGTTCTCACATAATGCGGCATCCAGTCCGCTCATTTATACAACTAAATGAACTAACGCAACGTGGAGTGAACGAAATTACCCAAGCTCCGAAATGGCAGCAAGAGTATTCGAACATGGGTTCTCTCGACTGATAGTCCGATCCATTACATATGCTCTAATTTTATGTGGAATTTTGCAATCACTCGGGCAATCTGAAATGCATTTTCTGGCTACTGTTCGGCATATACACTCACCTGTTTGTCCATAGCATCCATCCTGTCAAATAATGAATCAAAACATTAGATGTCATTCATGCACTCAGCTGCTACAGTAACTGTAGGATAAGTATTTTGTTATTGAATAAATGCAAACAAAATGTGCTGCTACTGCATATATCACACCGGAAACAATCTTTTTTATATACTGAAGTTCAGGGGCCTAGTAATACCATCAAAAGATGAGAAGTGGCCCAAAGCAAAGCTTAGCAACATTGCACTAAAAAGCGAGATAAAAACAAGGATGGATCAATAAATATATATATAACAAAAGAAAGAAAAAATAATAAATAAATAAGTAAAAATTATTTATCTATCTATCTGGTTGTCACAGTAACCAGGAAAAAACGCTACGCCCTACAAGATTATTGTTATGTTTGAGTAAAATTTAGCAAAATGATTTAATTTCGTAATTATGATAATAACCACCAATATATAACTATAAATGCAGGCATATTGGCAAGATAAACAAAGGAATGATCCACTGAAGCCAAACATGTAATTGTGGTCATACTTATTAGTATAGTCATACTCTCGGTTGTACTTTTACGTTTTTTTTGGACAAAATAAATACGTGAACATTTCTGGAAACAGTGGCAGTTCATGCAAAACTTATAACGAATCAGATATTTTCGTATTAATTATATCTTTTGGGTGGCGCACTCATCAAATTTGTTCCTTATAATACTGATAATCTATTCTGATATATTTTATCAAAAATAGCATACGTTAGTATTGAGAGCATAATCATGCATATCCATCTTTCAGGGAGAATATTTAGACGTAATAACAATGCCTTATATGAGTTATATATATGCTGAAATGTTGAAAAAGGATGTATATCAACTGTGTATAGACACGTAATTGGATAAGCATAAAGGAAGAACCGAAATGGACATCGGATAAAGGCGTGCATTTGGACTGAGGGACAGGAGCAAGGGCACGTGTTTGGAATTATGAGTAAGGACAATACCATGCATATGGACTAAAGCATGTAATTGGAATTAAGGATAAGGTGAAGGGTAGGTATTTACAATGAGGGATAACTGCACTGGCCTTTCTACAACAATACACACACACACACACACACACAGGTGTGTGTGTGTGTGTGTGTGTGTGTGTGTGCGTGCGTGTGTGCGTGTGTGCGTGCGTGCGTGCGTGTGTGTGTGCATCACATATCACACACATATATATATATAAGTATGAACGGTTCTGTTGAAAAGTGTACTAACCAATGATTACAGATGTACAATACACAAAATGTTGTGATTTGTGATGTGTATTCACCTGTTCTGAAGGCTTTGTCGTTCGTCATCCTGCATCCCACGCACATACTCCTCTACACGGAAATGTTCCCACATTTTCAACCGCTTTTCGTCATGCTTTGAATAATTCATCTCTGGATCACAAACATGACAATTTGGTAACAATTGACAAGTATAATATTTTGTAATGCCATCCATAAGGTGGATGCAACAACAGACATTTCATTAAATACCTCATTTTCAAAATGCAATCAACACAATAACAAACATAGGCTTGTCTCTATAATGCAATGGCCTATCCAAGTTAAATCCTATGCAATATCCCATTCACAACACGATCAAACCCAACCTGATGCGTGTTCCTTTCAAAGCATCTCCCAATACGTTTGACATAAACGGTTATATCAAATATACTGAATGAGGCATGATATATGTTGTATGCAAGTTCCCAATTAGTACATTCTTAGCACATGTCAACAACTTCCATTGGAAACCTGGTATGAAATTAAGTAAATTTACTCCATAATTTAGTTTGCATGCAAGTATACATTCTCACCAAGGATGACAAACGAATCAAACAAATCATCTACAGATTGTTTAGGCGCTAACAGTGTGAATATAATTTACTAATATCTCACGAGGGCGGTTTACACATAGATCAATAATCATTGGATTCTGGATAACTCATTTGGTTTCCTTATCCACTTACCATGTAGACTGTTTGTTTTGGATGACAATCTCATGAAACGATACGTAATAATTGTTAATGGTATTGTTAAGAAGTACGTCATTCTGGTATTACGCTTATGTGTTACAAAGTACATAAGCGTACTGTCGGAATGACGTTGCAAACACAAAGCAAAACACATCAGAAATGTAATGATGCAAAAGATACGTCATTACAGATACAATGATATATGTGTTACAAAGTACATATATCAATTGTATTTGTAATGACATATCTTTTGCATCATTACATTTCTGATGTTTTGCTCTGTGTTTGCAAGTGGTACGTATGGAAAAAAATGCAACTTTAAAAGGTATTTATCTCATTAAAGTTATCCATACTGGTTAAAGTTGATTGAAATCACCATCCCATATTCCATTTAATTTTTACATACTCCGAAAATGTATGGCATAACAAAGTTGTGATTTGTTGTGGGGTGCCACAGAGTATACACGAAAGGTTCAACCAAGCTAGATGGCCCTAGTCTGCTGCTGTTGGTTGGTCAGTTGCGGTAATTATTTTACCGCGACAATGTGAAGTACAGCTCAAAGGAACATATATAAAAGAGGAGAACAAATGTACTTATTTATGTGACAGACAAATGAGGAACACATATTAAGTTGTCAAAAAGTTGAAAGGCCAGGCATGCGTGAACCACCTATGTGAGAGTGTGGAATACACTATCTGAATCGTCAGTACCAACATGAAAAAGCGTGTTGATCTATGACTGTAAGATATGGAGAGTAATCAAGACAACTACCAGAAACACCAAATATTCATAAACAAATGTCTCATATAATACTAGTGTTATACTAATGTCAGTATTAAATATAAAGTACTGTATCATCTTGAATTAAATTTCATTCTTCCACAAACCACTGTTGGATCATAGTGAAAGGTTAGTATGTGAAGTTGCTATTGCTAGGGCAGCCATATGGTAATATTTGTATGTATTTGATAGTGTAGCCGAGTGAATTGTAGCCATGACGATTTTATTTTATCCAAACATCTAACAGCAGTACCAACAACCCAGGTACCCCCAAACAATAGCCACTAATCAGTACTCATGCACCATACCACTATGCCATAGCAAACAACACGTAATCACAACACACGGTTTACTCACGGAAGGGATTGCTGTTTTCTTCGTTGGTGTTGTTTGTTTTGTTCATGCAGCGACTATAAACGTATCTAATTCCCTGCATGATGTGATAGAGAATGTTGAAGGGTGGAACCCAAGGTGGTCGGTCATGGTACTCCTTAATGGCGCTGTAACGCTGGGAACACCAGACCTGGTGTGAATTTTCCTGTATTTTCTGGAAAGTGTAACTGCAACACAAGCGTTCACAGAATAAATAAACTGCTCACCATGATGATAAACAAATGGTTCAACACCATTATACAACTTTAACATTGTTGTTAATAATTCCTACGATACAGGCCCGTGTAGTTAAATATTAACTGTAGAGTCTATGTCTTGCATACGTCACTCGAATAATAAAAGCTGTTTTAGGTCAATATTGCACACATCGGAACACAAATGAATCATTTATTGACGACATTGCACAGTGTTTTCGTGACACACATAAAAGTATCCTTCCCAAAAAAAGCCATAATCAAGACGCATGAGAACGCCACGACCCCACCCATTTAATCGGCATACTAAATGAGTTATGAAAATCGTTTGTCGAAGCTTGGCGAGAAGTAACCAACCATGAGCACATTTGTTTTAATAGCAGGACAATAACTAATGCCAACATTTTCTGGCCTTGTTAGAATATTTGTCTGTATAATAAAGCTAAAACATACATTTCTGTATGAAATAATGTCAGTTATATTCATTTTATACGGATTTTGAGGTAGCCTAACCCCGTGGTTATGATGCAACAATTCTACAATAATCACATTGATCCACCTGTTGACAACTTTAACATTTTATACGGATTTTGAGGTAGCCTAACTCCGTGTTTATGGTACACCTTTGAGCTTTGATTCCTGTGGAGTCTGGCACAACATACGTTTTTGTATTGTACATTGAAACAATTGTTGTAACACACAGTTTTCTGGAATACTGTGGTTATTTAGCATTGCATCTGACATATCAGCTCCTTGGGGTCACATTATGCCAGAGCCGTTGAACATATGACAAGTGACAACATTCATGTGGGGGCAATAGGCTGGGTGGCAACTGATTGGATTTATAGATATGTCACTAATACAAATACTTGTTCCAATCAAATGACTGCAAATATACACCTTGGTTATTCTACAGTACCTACTAGGAGTGATTGACACCTAATGCTGACTTATTTAAGAATACTTGGAGAGTAGCTTGGAAATTGGTCTACAGTTGTGCATGCTGGACCTAGCCATTACATCGTATCTCAGCCAAAGCAGAAGCTCACTTCTGCAACACCATGGCATACACATTGATTGTAATTTGCATCATCCAAACACAGCTCTATCGGATGTACTAATTAATAAAAACAAATAAGATATTGACCCTCACATAATTGGTATAACTGAATCATGGGCCAACATAGATATAACAGATGCTGAATTAGGACTGACAGGATACGTAATGTTTAGGAAAGATCGAATAGGAAGAAGGGGCGGGGGAGTTATTTTATATGTTAAAGAATCTATTCAGGCTTATGAAATAAAACTAGAAAGGGAAGCAGATTGCGATGAAGCTGTTTGGTGCAAATTGTTTCAGGAAATTCAAAATTAACTATTGGATTAGTTTACCGAAGTCCAAACATAAACGAAGAGGACAACACAAAAATAAAAAACGCTATAAAGGAAGTTAGTAAAGGGAAATGTATCATAATGGGAGATTTTAACCATGGACACATACAATGGAATTCTCTAGAGAGCACAGGGATTGAGGACCAACAATTTCTATTTTTAATCCAGGATAGCTTTCTTACTCAGCACGTGCTAGAACCAACCAGGGGAGAAAATGTATTAGATATAGTTTTGTCATCACAAAAAGAATTAGTGGACAATGTAAAAATATTTGAACCATTGGGTAACAGTGACCATAATCAAATACGTTTTGACATCAATGTAAAATCAGAAAGCAAAAATAAGAAAACGTACAAGAGAAACTTTCACAAAGGTAACTACAAAGATATGAGAAAATACTTAGCAAAGCTAGATTGGAATAACATGCTGATGAATAAGACCGCAATTGAAGGTTGGAATATTCTAAAATATGAAATTGAGAGTATCATCGATACAATTTTTCCCTTCCAAAAACAAGGAAAACGGTGTAGAAAGAAACACTTGTCAAAAGAGGCTATTAAAAAAATAGCGTTAAAACAAACTATGTGGAGGGTTTATAGGCGTACCAGAAAGGAAGAAGACTATGCAAATTACAAAGAGGCACTTAATGCAGCTACAAGTGAAATCAGACAATCTAAAAGAAGCTATGAGCAAAAACTAGCATGTAACATAAAAAATGACAGCAAGAGTTTTTATGCATATGTCAGGAGTAAACAAAACGTACAAGACAAGGTTGGACCTCTAGAAGACAGTGCTGGAAATATAATATCACAGGGGTTTTTAATGGCGGAAGACCTAAATGGTTACTTCAGTTCAGTGTTTACCAAAGATATTAGTTCATTACCAGTTGCTGATGCTAAATTTCAGGAGGCTAAATCTGAATATTTAGGTCCGTTAGTTGTAACTCCAGAATTGGTAGCTAAGAAAATAAAGGCAATGAAGGATAACAAATCACCGGGAGTGGATGGGATTCCTCAAAAATTACTAATTGAAACAGTAGAACAAATCAGTATACCACTTGCAATAGTATTCAACTTGTCATTAAAAGAGGGAGTTGTTCCGTTAGAATGGAAAGAGGCAAACATCATACCATTATTTAAAAAGGGTTCGAGAAATAAGTCAGAGAATTACAGACCAGTGAGTTTAACGTCAGTGATTTGTAAATTATTAGAAAGGTTAATTAAAGACCATATGGTGGACTTCCTCATTAAGCATAAATTATTAAATTCGTCTCAACATGGATTCCTTAAAGCGAGGTCATGCTTAACAAATATGTTATGTTTTTTGGAAGAAATCACTAAGTGGATAGACGTGGGATCGCCAGTAGATATTATTTACTTAGATTTTCAGAAAGCTTTTGACAAAGTGCCACATCAAAGATTACTACTTAAATTAAAAGCCCATGGTATCGGGGATAGCATAACTGACTGGATAGAACAATGGCTGACTGCCAGAAGACAACGAGTTGTAGTAGATGGAGAAGTTTCAAATTGGAAATCGGTTTTGAGTGGTGTACCTCAAGGATCAGTATTAGGACCTATATTATTCTTAATATATATCAATGACTTGGACGACAATATAACAAGTAATGTACTGAAATTTGCGGATGACACAAAACTGTTTAGAAAGGTTAATACTGATGGTGATAAACAACATTTACAAAACGATCTAGACAGATTAGTGAAATGGTCTGAGAAATGGCAGATGTTGTTCAATTTTGGGAAATGTAAATGCCTACATACAGGACATGGGAACTTGAATGTAAACTATAAAATGGAGATACTGTTCTGGATACTACTGTAAAAGAAAAGGACTTAGGAGTTACAATAAGCGCTGATATGAAAGTTTCAGAGCAGTGTGGTATTGCAGCTTCAAAGGGTAATCAAATTCTTGGATTGATTAGAAGAAACGTAAAATACAAGGGAAAAAAGTTAATTATACCTCTTTATAAAGCAATAGTTAGACCTCATTTAGAATACTGTATACAAGCATGGAGACCATATCGTAAGAAGGATATAGATACGCTTGAACGCATACAAAGGAGAGCAACTAAAATGATTCCAGAACTGAGAGACCTTAGTTATGAAGAACGCCTGAAAGAATGTGGTTTAACAACTCTAGAGACAAGGAGGTTAAGAGGAGATCAGATTGAAGTTTTTAAGATATTGAATGGGTATGAAAATATTGATAGAAATATGTTTTTCTCACTCAAGACGGATAGCAGAACTAGAGGACATGAGGTAAAATTAGTAAAGGATCAATGTAGATTGGACATCAGGAAGCACTCGTTCTCACAGAGGACAATAAATGAATGGAACAAATTGTCTACAGATTGTGTAACTGCTAGCAGCGTGAATATGTTTAAAAACAAGGTTGACGCATATCTCAGGAGGGCGGGTTATAAATAGATGAACATTGTTGGACTCTCGATAAGCCAATGGCTTCCTTGTCCACTTGCCATCTGGGCCTTTTGCTTGGATGGCAAATCTTGTTAAATATGAACTTGGGTTTTTGTTTCACTCACCTGAACTTAGCAATCAGAAGGTTGAGCATTAGAATACTTGTAAAGAGGATGTAGGCTGCTTGCAGCATGAGTGGGACAAAGGCTGTGTTCTCAGGGCATCTGGACAGAGAACTGTTTGTTGCCTCACATTCCATTGATCCTGGCAACAAACATAATATGCATCGCATTATATATATTTTTAGTAAACTATGGTACTAGTGTAGTGGTCAGTCCATAGTTATCAGCTAAGTGTAGAATCTAAATAAAATGATACAACCGAAATTGATATTTATGCGTGCAACCTGGCTATGACTAGTTCTATAATATAAATACAAATGCAATGGCAGGATGCTAGGGTTGTACTTTCTAGGTAGGGTCACTTATGAGAAACGAACCAATCATGTGATTGCATCCAGTCTTAGCTTAGATCCAGCAGTGTGGTATTGCAGCTTCAAATGGTAATCAAATTATTGGGTTGATTAATAGAAATATAACATACAAGGAGAAAAAGGGTACTGTAGATAAGCTTGGAGACTTTATCGTAAGGATACAGATACGTTTGAAAGAATACAAAGGAGTGCAACTAAAATGATTCCAGAACTGAGAGATCTTAGTTATGAAGAACGACTGAAGGCATGTGGTTTAACAATCCTAGAGACAAGGCGGTTAAGACGAGATAAAATTTTGTTTTTAAGCTATTGAATGGGTATGAAAATATTGATAGAAATATTGTTCTCACTCAAGAAAGATAATAGAACAAGAGAACAAGTAACATTATATGAGGTAACATTAGTAAACATATCTCAGGAGGGCGGATTACACATAGATTAAAAATGTTGGACTGTCGATAAATCAACGGCTTCCTTGTCCACTTGACATCTGGGCCTTTACCTTGAATGGCAATCTTGTTAAAAATATTGTTAATTAGTTGACACAGGGAAACTAAATGCACCGACAACTTGCCTGCAACACACTGGGGCTATACACTTTGCATTTGCTAAACATTTCAATGCAAGTTTATCAAATGCTGGCAACGAAATGGTATCCGCCCATATAAGCACCAACATAACATTTTTAAGTTCTTTGATATTTCAAACCCATGTGATTTTAACTTCCTTCCTTCCTTCCTCAATAACAGGTGGGAGGCGGGATTGGTGGGAGGTGGACACTCACAAATGGTAGGAGGTGGGAGTTTAGCCACACACACCGATGGGAGTTTGATAACCCTGCCATTTCCTCCTCTATAAGCAACACACTATATATTATGAAGTATCATGACACATATTTTTATAAAACAGAGTTTTGCCACTTTGTAAGCAAAACGTACATATTTCTAAGCAAGAAATATTCCTCATTATCACATCTATGAAACAATTTGGCTTTCATCAAAGACATACATATTATAGTATTGCACCCATATGTGATTCCTACTCTGTCGTTTAGTTTGAAAATATTGTCTTAAACGTGTTAAGGAAAGCATTACTAAGACGAACAACGTATCAGACTGTGCATATAATGATTAAAACATAATTATTGCCAGATATGTGACTGGAACCGGACATGTATATAATATTATATCAACCATTGATGGACTCTTGAACTATGCGAATGGATTCTTTGTATAACTGTAAAACAGCCACTGACCATCCAATTCATCAAGAAAGTGTTCACCGTCAATCTGAAAGAATGCTTTCTTGAATATAGCACCAAGAAGTGGCCAACCAAATGTGGAATTTGGGTAGAGGATGGCTTGCAGGGCAGTTCCATATGCTATGACGAACACCATCATGATGAAAAGGATGTGTGACATGTCCTTCATCTAAAAACAACACCATACAACTCAAGCATACATGTTCTAATAGAATGGTTTATGACTACTTCCGTTGATATAACTGCACATGATGTATAGAATAGAACAATATATTATCTGAATTTATGCGAGAAATGCCACCGTAGCATAGAATGGCTTATATATAATTACATGTAATGCTCCCCTTTAGCAGCATATACCCTCAAGCAATTGTCCATGTACTGAACACTAATTCACGTATGTATTGGATAGGCCTAAATGTGTGTATCTGAACTACAAGTACTGATTCATGAATGGAACATTCTGCAAGGAATCCATACCATGCTGTAAATCATGACAAGTGTTGGCCCAAGCGTTCGATTAAACGAAACCCTATACAGTGTTCGCAGGTAGAACAACATCATGTCAATTGCAAGGCAGATCTGTGCTGAATCGCGGTTGTTCATGTAATGCAGAACGATGCCAAGGATAAAGGATATCAGTGCCACCCAATCCAGGAAGTTCCACTTATTTGAACAGTAGTCATCTTTGTTATATGCCTGAAAAAAAAGTAATCAATAATGCACACAATGAATAATACAAACAAGTCACCCTACTAGCGTTCAAGAGAATGGAATGATCAGTATGTTTGAAGCAACGTTTTGCATATAAAATTCCTTACGTTTTTTCTCAAAATAAATCTTCAAAATGTATGTTCATGATTTGCTTGACTTGATGATGTTCTTCATTTTTTTCTTTTATTAAAGTACGTAATATATACTAATTTAAAAGCTTTTGCACAATTGGCCTGTCAAACACATTGTTACGTCATTTATGATAGAACATGTCCCCATTGTGGGCATAGTGTTATTATTATTTGTTTCTATGACAACCACGATGTAGCTTGTCATGGTATTTCATATCTGGTTAGTTGCAACGGTTCATTGGTTGAGTACAGCTACTTTTGTTTCTAAGAACAATATTATATGTACCATTATTGTTTAGGCGAGTTAATGCATGCTTGCTGCCAGGATTAGGTTCATTTAATTATTACAAAGGTCAATTACACCAGGGGCTACCCAGAATAACCCATGGCGCCACTGGTGAATAAAACAACACAATGTACATGAGTCGATGGATATACGACCCATACTTTTGTACTTTAGATTTAAAGATTGCAGTTAGTCAGTCAGAACAATGTTTTAGCCACGACATTTGGTGCCCGATCCTATTCCACAAATATTTAACAAATCATTGTGTCAGCAAAGAATACATCGTACCAACTGTACCATTTACTGATATTTAACAAAAGGACGGAGTTACTAACCATGATTACTCATCACATTACAGCAAGATAATTACTAATAAACAACAAGCTGGAACATTAATTTTTTAACGCGTATTTTATTAATTATGTATGTATGCATGCACGCACGCATGTATGTGTGCGTGCATGCACGCATGTATGTATGTATGTATACATGCATGCACGCATGTATGTATGTATGTATGTATACATGCATGCACGCATGTATGCTATGCTACTCATAGATGGTTTGCATCTTGGGTGCCAAAGGGGTCCATCTTCGACCCCACGGTTGGGTCGTCCAAATATTTTTTTTATTCACCTCGCTATTACCCTTTGCATGGACAATCAAATTAGCTGTTGTAGTTATTATGTACAATTGTCCGTTGCGCTATGCAAACAATTACAAACAATTGTTTAAACGTCATGCTACAGTTGTTTGAAGATACATAATGCAAGGGCAAAACTTCACTAGAGGTTATTATAACTGACAGCATTACTTTGCAATTTCAAGAGATATTGACTGGCAGCAAGCATCAAGGCATCAATGGATATTTCTGTGAAAATGTTTTTTTAATATTACTATTGTGACAGTCACTTAACACGATTTAACAAGATTTAACAAGATTTGCCATCCAAGCAAAAGGCCCAGATGGCAAGTGGACAAGGAAGCCATTGGCTTATCGAGAGTCCAACAATGTTCATCTATTTATAACCCGCCCTCCTGAGATATGTGTCAACCTTGTTTTTAAACATATTCGCGCTGCTAGCAGTTACACAATCTGTAGACAATTTGTTCCATTCATTTATTGTCCTCTGTGAGAACGAGTGCTTCCTGATGTCCAATCTACATTGATCCTTTACTAATTTTACCTCATGTCCTCTAGTTCTGCTATCCTTCTTGAGTGAGAAAAACATATTTCTATCAATATTTTCATACCCATTCAATATCTTAAAAACTTCAATCTGATCTCCTCTTAACCTCCTTGTCTCTAGAGTTGTTAAACCACATTCTTTCAGGCGTTCTTCATAACTAAGGTCTCTCAGTTCTGGAATCATTTTAGTTGCTCTCCTTTGTATGCGTTCAAGCGTATCTATATCCTTCTTACGATATGGTCTCCATGCTTGTATACAGTATTCTAAATGAGGTCTAACTATTGCTTTATAAATAGGTATAATTAACTTTTTTCCCTTGTATTTTACGTTTCTTCTAATCAATCCAAGAATTTGATTACCCTTTGAAGCTGCAATACCACACTGCTCTGAAACTTTCATATCAGCGCTTATTGTAACTCCTAAGTCCTTTTCTTTTACAGTAGTATCCAGAACAGTATCTCCCATTTTATAGTTTACATTCAAGTTCCCATGTCCTGTATGTAGGCATTTACATTTCCCAAAATTGAACAACATCTGCCATTTCTCAGACCATTTCACTAATCTGTCTAGATCGTTTTGTAAATGTTGTTTATCACCATCAGTATTAACCTTTCTAAACAGTTTTGTGTCATCCGCAAATTTCAGTACATTACTTGTTATATTGTCGTCCAAGTCATTGATATATATTAAGAATAATATAGGTCCTAATACTGATCCTTGAGGTACACCACTCAAAACCGATTTCCAATTTGAAACTTCTCCATCTACTACAACTCGTTGTCTTCTGGCAGTCAGCCATTGTTCTATCCAGTCAGTTATGCTATCCCCGATACCATGGGCTTTTAATTTAAGTAGTAATCTTTGATGTGGCACTTTGTCAAAAGCTTTCTGAAAATCTAAGTAAATAATATCTACTGGCGATCCCACGTCTATCCACTTAGTGATTTCTTCCAAAAAACATAACATATTTGTTAAGCATGACCTCGCTTTAAGGAATCCATGTTGAGACTTATGAATTACCAAGTTATCCCGTCCAGAGGATGGGAATTTTTGCTACTTAAATTAAATATAATTGTTTTAATGAAATATAAATTTATTCAGACATTCTAGAAACGTTGTAGTTTTTTTACCAATGTTAACAGAAGTGGCACAAACGGAAATAGTAAAGACATTTAATCCTTTTTCTCTGTTGGAAAACAATTATAAATACAATTTCATGCATAACCGTTTCCAAAAAGAAATCTTTTAATTTTTACTCTATGTTTATCCCAATAGAAAATATGTTTATGTATAAATATGTGCTCTGGTTTTTCATTACTGTTCTCAAATGTCCTTCCTGTTACCAGTAAATAAAACAGATATCTTTAAAAATAAATGCCCATATACTCAAAGTAACACTATCATGTGTAAGAGAGAAGGGGTTTACAAACTACTTCTGTTCAGTGAGTCTCAGTCTCTCAGTCTCTCTCTGTCTGTCTATCTGTCTGTCTGTCTGTCTGTCTCTCTCTCTGTATATATATATAAGTAGCTATAGTGCTGATATATATATATATATATATATATATATATATATATATATATTTATATATATATATAACATATTGACGGAAAATTGTCTGACATGATGTATTTCCATACAATTTCCATAAATAACATTGAAATGTTATTCAAATGTTAATGTTAAGATCGAATATTTCCAATGGTATATCAATTTATGAAACAAAGTTTCAAAAGTAAGAAAACTTGGTGACTCCTATCTTGTCATTTTGTTTGAAAATATTGTCTTAAACGTGTTAAGGAAAGTAGCACTAGGTAGATGGCCCTTACTTGCCATGCAAACGGCAAGTAAAGGCCGGTTGTGAGTGGTCCTGGGTTGAAGTTCAGGTAAATAGTTTTAGTTTTGAGTGTAGGGGATGTGCGAAGATGAAGAAACTAGAAGTGGAGTTAGAACAGCTGTGGCTGCTTGTTGTAGCAATGGTGGGAAGGGAACAGGTGGGTTGTGCCAGTGGTTCCGGTGAGGGAACAGTAGATGATAAAGTGGGGGAAGACGATGAGAGAGATGCTAAGGAGAGCTCATCTCAGCCTGGGAGGAGGCTGAGAGGAGGTAAGGTGACAGGTCGTAGGGATACAGGATGTAAGGAGACGGGACGTAAGGCAACGGGATGTAAGGAGACTGGAAGGAAAGAAACGTGATGGAAGACAACTGGAGCAAAGGAGATGGGAGTGGGGGAGACGACAGTGAAGGAGACGGGAGGGAAGGTGTCAGGAGGGAAGGTGATGGTAGCGCAAGTTAGCCAGGAGACGGGAGGGAAACATGACAGGCTGATGGGTGAGAGGGAGATTGATACAGTCTGCCAGGTGACAAGGCTGCAAGACAGAATGTGACGGAAGGGTTCCGATGGAAGAGCTATTCTGAGATAGTGATAGATGGGTGAGGAAGGGAGGGAGGGTGTTTGTGGGGGACTTGATAGTTAGGAAGCCCGACAAGGGAGATGACGTGGTGGTTTGCTTGCCTGAGGCCAAAATAGAGGTGATAATTGAGAGGGTAGAAAACATCAGGGGTTCGGGCAAGGGTGGATCCATTTTAGTACACATAGTTACGAAATACAGGCAGTTAGTCAGAACACTAAAGCAGACACGGATTGAGCAGGTAATTATCTCACGGATTTTACCAGTAATAGGAAAGAGGGTTCAGAGATATCGAAATTGCCGGGTGATGACAATTAACATGCTAGTCCAGAAGCTATATATATGGAAAAGGAAGTTGGATTTGTGGGGAAGTTTTGTTGGGAGGGCTGATATATACATGAGGGATGGGCTTCATCGAAGTGGAAAGTGGGCAGCAGTATTTGTGGACAAACTCTCAGCAACAGTAGATAGTGGCATGGGTAGCATATCAAATATTTTTGGTAGTAAACATTATTTAAACTAGAAGCGCAGCGGGTTTACTTAGAGGTGACTCAAGCAGGGAGTTATTTTATATGTTTAAGAATCTATTCAGGCTTATGAAATAGAATTAGAAAGGGAAGCAGATTGCAATGAAGCTGATTGGTGCAAGATAGTTTCAAGAAATTCAACATTAACTATTGGATTAGTTTACCGAAGTCCAAACATAAGCAAAGAGGATAACATAAAAATACAAAATGCTATAAAGGAAGTTAGTAAAGGGGAATATATCATAATGGGAGATTTTAACAATATACATATACAATGGACATCTCTAGAGAGAAGAATAGGTGAGGACCATCAATTTATATTCTTAATTCAGGATAGCTTCCTTACTCAGCACGTACTAGAACCAACCAGGGGAGAGAATGTATTAGATATAGTTTTTATCATCACAACAAGAATTAGTGGACAATGTAAAAATACATGAACCATTGGGTAACAGTGACCATAATCAAATACATTTTGACATCAATGTAAAATCAGAAAGTAAAATTAAAAACAACATACAGGAGAAACTTCCACAAAGGCAACTATACAACTATATTTGAATAACATGCTGAGGAATAAGACTGCAATTGAATGCTGGAACATTCTAAAATATGAAATCGAAAGTATCATGGATAAATTTGTTACCATAAAGAAACAAGGAAAATAGCATATAAATAAACACTTATCAAAAGAAGCTATTAGAAAAATAGTGTTCAAGCAAACTATGTAGAAGGCATACCAGAAAAGATGAAGACTATGCAAATTACAAAGAGGCACTTAATGCAGCTACGACTGAAATTAGACTATCTAAAAGAAGCAATGAGCAAAAACTATGTAACATGCATGTAACATAAAAATTACATCAAGAGTTTTTATGCATATGTCAGGAGTAAACAAAACGTACGAGACAAGGTCGGACCTCTAGAAGACAGTGCTGGAAATATAATATGACGAGGGTTTTTACTGGTGGGAAACCTAAATGGTTACTTCAGTTCAGTGTTCACCAGAGAGGACACTACCAGTTCATTACCGGTTCCAGAGGCTAAATTTCTGAATATTTAGAGCAGTTAATTGTAACTCAAGAAACGGTAGCTAAGAAAATAAAGGCAATGAAGGATAATAAATCACATGGAGTGGATAGAATTCCTCCAAAACTACTAATAGAAACAGTAGAACAAATTAGTATACCACTTGCAAGAGTGTTCAACTTGTCATTAAAAGAGGGAGTGGTTCCTTTTGAATGGAAAGAAGCAAATATCATACCATTATTTAAAAATGGTGCGAGAAATAAGTCAGAGAATTACAGACCAGTGAGTTTAACGTCAGTGATTTGTAAATTATTAGAAAGGTTAATTAAAGACCACATGGTTAGGTATAAATTACTAAATTCATCTCAACCTGGATTCCTAAAAGCGAGGTCATGCTTAACAAATGTTTTTTGGAAGAAATCACTAAATGGATAGACGAGGGATTGCCAGTAGATATTATCTATTTAGATTTTCAGAAAGCTTTTGACAAAGTGCCACATCAAAGACTACTACTTAAATTAAAAAGCCCATATATATGTATATATATATATATATATATATATATATATATATATATATATATATATAGGCACTATATGAATTGTGAGGTAAAAGTAACCACTTGTGTCTTGATACCCTCATCATGGAAATTATGACAATGTTTGCATGTACTGCATTACTGAAGGCATTTTATCACAATTTCTATGAAAAACCATCATCATCATTACGTGGACCTTACCTGTCTGAGTTCTTCAACTACCAAAGTGCCCACCCATCCACAAAGTAATGGCACTGCGACTGCATAGTCTGTCAGTACGTCTGTCAGCAGGATGAGACTGAACAGTACTAGGAAACCCGTGTAGCATACCTACATGATGGAGTACAATGTTTTAGGACATTTTAAAGTTTCGTTAACGTTACTTAAAGCACCAACAATATGAACAGTACTGAAACTGAAACAGAACAAAATCAATCTCAATATTGTAAATCACACCCTTATGGATTTTTCAGTACAATATTTTATATGGACAAAATATATTGAAATACAACATGTGTGTTCTAGTAACTATTTCAACCAAATACTTGTAAGATTAATTATAATTATATTTATACACATAATATTATACACATTATTTTGGTACTAGCACTACAATTAACTTCATACATACACTACATACACTTCTCTCTACAGTGTTAGCCCATGCTAAACATGTATTTGTTTTAGATAACATTAATTAAGACTGAGCTTCAAATACCATCCTACTATGTTAAATAATTTGTAAACATACATGGGGGACCGGAGCTTGTTGTAACACAGGTAAGTTGTATTAATGTACTAGAGACCCAAATACTAATGCAAATTATTTCGTAAGGTAGCAATTGCTCTCCTGAAATATGCTGAACTATCCCCAATCTCCCCTACCCTGTTTAAACTGTGCCACTAATGTTGTTTGGTCAAATAGATTATTATGAAACGTTTTCTCATAAATTGGATAGTTAATCATCAAACGTGAAATGAACAATATGTGATAGTAGTTACTGCATTTGAGTGTATCACTTCACGATGCTAGATTAAATTGTACATAAAACGTACGGCTAATAATTGTCCACATGGTCCACATGATCCAAGAAAGGATATGGAAACAGAATACCATTTACATAGAGTTAGACGACAAACATGAGGAGATCTGCTGATTTTGATATAGTCATGGTAACTCACGGAGTTGGCATACAAGATAGTGATAGGTGCCCTATAGAAGGCCCAGTATTTCTGGCCGCATGTGCCTTCGCCTGTTTCTGTATCGTCACCACTGTTGGCATAACAAAGCAAAGTTTGACACATTATTTGAGTGTCTATTACGGCATGAACAGGGATATCCTTCCACCCGCCACTCTGAAATGGACACCAGCTGGACACCATCAGGACACCAGCTGGAAAGATTTGTTGGCGAGTTATGCTCCAGTGGGAGCGAAGAGGACTGCGTGAGTGAGTGAGTGAGTGAGTGAGTGAGTGATTGAGTGAGCGAGCAAGTGAATATTACCTCAGAAGTGAAAGACCCCCTTAATATATGTTTTCCACGAAATCAGTCAAGCGTCAGTATTAAGGATGTAGTATGGTGCATGTTCGGGACAGGTAACTCAGACAATACAAACTTATGTAAAGGAGAAGTACATTCTGATGGGCTCGCCACGTGCCAAATACAGTATGGTATATAGTAAATACACAATAACAACTTCTCAATGTTTGTTTTGCTAATGTTTGAGAATTGCAAGGCTTCACAGCAATACATCGACCATTTGGAAGATCCCTTAGATAGCTATGCTACAATTTCAGCATCAAAGTTATTTGTGGACATCGTTCTCTTTAATCTGTGTCATTAAAGTGGTTTACATAATTAAGTCTACAAATCAAATGCTACAAAGAAAGTGATAAGATCATGGATAAATGTAGCAACTAACCTTGGTTGACTCTTGGTTCCACCTTCGAAGTGAATGCCCTGGTCCGGGAAAACAACTTACAACGATAACTACCACCTCATTTGTAAAAAAATATATGTCACTCCAAACGAACTATGTGTTTTGGTGCATGTGCTAACCAATAAAATGTGTCTGAACAAAGTAATGTTAGCCATATAAAGATACTCAATTCTTACAAATTAAATGACATGTAAAAACAGTTCTATAATGTTTCCTACCCAGACAACTCGCAGCAAATATAATTTGTTCTAAATATATTCTCACGTAGGTTGAATATTATGCAGGCTCTTGCAGTGGATGTATTTTCTCCTGTGCAACACCGGGTAATTCGATTAGTCATAAATAAAGTGATATACCAAAACGTCATAATTACTAATGTGGCATAAATACAAATTTAAATGGTCCAGCCACTTCTACAACCAAAACTTTCTTGCCAATAACTATTGAGAGGTTGCAGCCTCTGACAGTGTCCTAAACTTGATGTCAACCATGTATGTGGTTTTATTCCAATCTATTATCTGGTGTAGAATCGACTGTATGTGTTATTACAACCCTACGACGCTCACCTTCAGGATTGGATTATTCTTCTTCCATGCATCACGTCGAAATGAAATGCACCAAGGAATGAGAAATGGCAGCAACATACTGAAGACTACCTGCAAAGAAGCACTGTATGCTAAGCAAAAGAAACTTAATAAAAAGTAATCTGCCAACATAAACATTAACTTTTTTGGCCGGGTAAAACTGAAAGTTTGCACCGACGTTAATGTCTTTATTCTGATGATTTGTATTACTTCGTGTTGACTGTGACACCAGCTAAGCAACATTATTAATGGGAGTGTGTTGCTATGGCATGTATATATATATATATATGAAAGGTATATTTATTATATCATGTAATTTGCACCATAGGCACTATGCCATGTGCTAAACTAACATTACTGAAACTGAACATGCTCTATCAGCTAATTTCTTCTCACAGATTGATTGAGACAGTTTTTGTATCAGGGCATGCCTTGTGTGTGATGTACTAACTTTTATTCGGCAAGTGTCAAGTGCCATCTTCCCCCACCAGATGCTGTCAAGGAGAGTCTGGCATGCAGCACGCTCAACAAACTTCTTGCTGTGTGCCTCTACAGCCAGTTCAAGTGTCGTTTTCCCACCAAAGTTGGACAGTTTTCGGGTGAGCAGTTGCCGAGCCATGTCAGTGTCCTTATCATAACATGTGTTCAACACCCCAACTGCCAGATCATCAAAGTAGCTGCAGAAAGAAAGGATTCAATTATCACAAACAGCTGTATGAGTCTATAAAGCTTCACAAAACCCAATTATGCTGCCCTGAAAATATATTATTTAAAACATGTCTTTGATTGTTTGGTTTCTTTGCCGTATCGTACAACACTGGAGTATTCTCATATACTACAATAGTTTTAATTATCTACAACCTTTGATGTTTCTTTGTTGTTTTCTGAGGTATGATGCTTTTAGGGTCACTCCCCTAAAGTGAGCCCGTGTCCAACATGTATTATGTAACATAAAATCGTCAAATAAACTTTAGTTTTATTCTGTTAACTATCATCGTGAAAATGTTCATCAAGTTGGTATGTATATAGCAGCTGAAACATTGAGTAAGTAACATAAATAACTGTGGTTGAAGAAAATAAAGCTTATTTCATTTATATGTATATGTATGTATATATATATATATATATATATATATATATATATAAATATATATATATATATATATAAATATATATATATATATACATACATATACATGAAATACGGTTTATTTTCTTCAATACGATATATAATTTTATATATATATATATATATATATATATTTATATATATATATATATATATATATATATATGTATATATATATATATATGTATGTATATATATATGTATATATATATATATATATATATATGCATATACATGAAATACAATTTATTTTCTTCAACCACAATTACTTAGGTTACTTACTCAACGTTTCGACTGCCATGAGTCGAAATGAGAGGCTTATGGACTGAGTCACATATGGGACGGCTTGCCAAGGCAACTGGCGATTAGGGGAAGAACTAGCCGTCCCAGAATTCCTGATGAAGGCTGCCACTGGCCTTTCCTTTTAAAATGTTCTATATATATATATATATATATATATATATATATATATATATATTTGCCAGTAATCTAAGAAAGTATTGGTTTAATTTCTTATAGGGATAGATCTATTGGCTTTCTGTTAATTCATTATATATAAAATATTTATACAATAAGATACTGAATTTTGTACATTAGTATAATATGGAAGTAATAGTCCCACAAAAGAAAAATATATGACAGTTGGGTGCAGATATTCACATAACTGTCATCTTTACATCCCTCCTCTCTCCATCATTCTTTCTTTCCAGTTATCATTTTGTGTGCTGGGCAATGAGCATCAGAAGATATATCACTACCCATTATCACAGGACACATTTTATACAGCAGTCTGTATAATATATACAATATGGACATTTACCATGTTTCTACTCTGCGCCACTGAGCTTATCAACTCAATCCCAAATCCATGTATGTTAAACAGTGCTTGCGAGACAAAAATATTATTAAACACACGCATGCACACGCATGCAGGCATGCACGCATACAAGCACGCACATACGCAAAGTGAAGGGGAGTCAGATAGGCGATTTTTTATAACCATATAATGGGACTTTTAGCATACAATGACAAGGGTCAACTTAGTTAAATAATCCAGTGGTAATGTTAGTAAATGTAATGGAAAGTTGACATTTATACTTGTGTCCTGAATAAAATAAAACAGTTGGTATAAATGATGGGAAGCAAATGCCACTTACTCCATCAGCTCCGTCAGCTTCGTACGCTCCACGGAGTCAATTGTTTTGGCATTCATTGCTTCCAGAAGGTTCTTGGCCAATAAAGCTGCAGCAATCCCTTCTTCCTTATCATGCAACAAAAACAATGTGTAAGAAAATGTATGTCTGGTACCTCCAAATCTTAACTCCATTTTTTATTTCTTAATAGCATTTATACAAATTTAACATTTAAGATTACCATTGAAAACATGGATGCCAAAAACAAACATATATGTATGTATGGTATATGTATATATATATATATATGCATGTTATATGTATATATATTTATATATATATACCATGTATATATATATATATATATATATATATATATATACCATGTATATATACACACATATATGTATATATATAATTTTATATATGCATTAACAAGATTTAGCAGTGTGTGTGTGTGTGTGTGTGTGTGTGTGTGTGTGTGTGTGTGTGTGTGTGTGTGTGTGTGTGTGTGTGTGTGTGTGTGTGTGTGTGTGTGTGTGTGTGTGTGTGTGTGTGTGTGTGTGTGTGTGTTTGTTCGTGGCATCCTTCTTGAATAAACAATAGTTTGTGCAGTGGTTGTCAACCATGTTGTGCATCACCTGGTATGGCTCAAGAGCCGCACTCTGACATGGCAGTCTCTGTCACACTGGCTGCAGGTGAAGGCAGTGAGCTGGGAAATTGCAAGATTTGCAGACCTCTGTTTTCTGTGGTCCCTCTTCTCAGGCAGTTACGTTACATTTATCACCTCCTATTCTGATGCCTTTCTGAACAGTAGCTATTGCTATTATGATAATAACACAAGATGACCAAGGATGCAGGAAAGTCCCTTGGCCTCCTGAAAAGAGTTTCACCATACTTTAACCCAAATGAAGGGGCTATGATCTACAAGACCATGGTGAAAGCCAAGATGGAATGTGTCTCATTTGTGTGGTTGGCAGCCTCTGAAACATCGCCAGGCAGACTTGATGCCATCCAGATGTGAGCTGTCAAAATGATAGCTATGCTAGCGACTTCTCTGAGCAGGAACGCCATACAACCACTTGCAAAAAGAAGTTGGTGCAGTCACCTTGATCCACCAGATATACCATGGATGTTTAACAAGATTTGCCTTCGAAGCCAAGGCCCAGATGGCAAGTGCACAAAGAAGCCATTGGCTTATCAAGAGTCCAACAATGTTCATCTACATGTAACCCACCCTCCTGAGATATGTGTCAACCCTGTTTTTAAACTTATTCACGCTGCTAGCAGTTATACAATCTGTAGACAATTTGTTCCATTTATTTATTGTCCTCTGTGAGAACAAGTACTTCCTGATATCCAATCTACACTGATCCTTCACTAATGCTACCTCATGTTCTCTAGTTCTGCTATGTTTCTTGAGTGAAAAAAACATATATCTAACAGTATTTTCATACCCATTCAATATATTGCACCAACTTTATTTAATAGCATGTTACCACCTCCACCAGTAGCATCTCGCCACATAGCTGTTACAGCAATTCCATTCTCAAACACTGCTGACCATAAGAGGACAGTCTTACCAACTGCCTCCCACCTCTGGAATGAACTCCCAGAAGAACAGAAGAAGTAGTTACACTCAGGGAGAGAGATGGTTTAAAGAGAAGTCAACGCCTACCTAGGTGCCTTGCATTGATGCCCGCCCCCAGAGTGGAGAGGGACAGCTGCTCTACTGAGGAAGAAGTTAATGCCTTCCTAGGTGCATTGCACTGGTGCCCGCACCCAGAGTGGAGAGGGACAGCTGTTCTACTGAGGAAGAAGTCAACGCCTTCCCAGGTGCCTTGCATTGGTGTCCACTCCCAGAGTGGAGAGGGACAGCTGCTCTACTGAGGAAGAAGTCAACGCCTACCTAGGTGCCTTGCATTGGTGCCCGCTCCCAGAGTGGAGAGGGACAGCTGCTCTACTGAGGAAGAAGTCAACGCCTTCCTAGGTGCCTTGCATTGGTGCCCACCCCCAGAGTGGTGAGGGACAGCTGCTCTACTGAGGAAGAAGTCAACGCCTACCTAGGTGCCTTGCATTGGTGCCCGCCTCAAGAGTGGAGAGGGACAGCTGCTCTACTGGGGAAGAAGTCAACGCCTACCTAGGTGCCTTGCATTGGTGCCCGCCTCCAGAGTGGAGAGGGACAGCTGCTCTACTGGGGAAGAAGCCCACATAGAAAAGAAATATACACGAAGTGTTAGCTACATAATTAAAGTAACGTATATCTTGCTGGAAACAATAAAATTCTAATAAACATGACCCACCTTTATTTCAGCCCAGAAGAGTTTGGCAAGGTCAAGTTGGCATCTGATAATTGCCCATAGGAAGAACAGAAGTAACCGGTTATTGCTCTCACAAGTCACAGTGACACATTTATCAACGGATGACACCTTCTTCTTCAGCATGTAGAAAACATTGCAACTCTACAAATACAACATGTACTGTCTTGTGTACACAGTCATGCATGAATGTGTGTATGCTTTGGAAGATAAAAACATCAAAAGCTCTGAGGGAATTTATTACAGTAAAGTTGATGCACTCAGGGTGGAGTGTAGAAGGAGAAGAGGAAGACCGTGACCGAGGTGGGAGGACTGTGTGAAAATAGATTTGGTGGGATTGGGAGGGTATTGGAGAGTGAGTGTTGGGGAAGTGGGCGGTGGGTGGTGACGGAAGAAGAACAAAATCAGGATCAGTATAGGTGCCAGCCTCACACCGCAATTCATGGGAAAAGAGGATGGCAACACTTCAATTACACACATGCAGTGGAAATCACTAGGAATATATTTCGAAGACTGGAGTGCTAAGAACCACCTAGGGGAGAGTGTATTAAATATAGCATTGTGTTCATAACATGAATTATTTAACGTTGTGACACAGTGAATGGACGAACAAACAAAAACACAAAAAACACTCCTCATAAAGTATGCAATGCTTACCTGTTCCTCGTTGCTCTCTGTTTGACGTGTCTGAAACAAGTTTACAAGTTCAGCTTTTTTATATTTGCTAAAGCAATAAATATAAACAGACAGATTCTCCTTATGGTATATTTTTGGTACACCAAATCATTTTAAACCATATAATACTGACACTTTCTAGCAATTAGCCATTTTCAACAATAGATGATCATTATTATTTTCGGTTCGTAGTTGTTTTTTTCTCACATGCTTAATCAAGCATTCGTATTACATCTTTTCAATCATCCTTATAAGCATGACAAACACTTAGAAGATACAGTGTTAATGATATTGCTGAAAAAGCCAATATTTTATTAAACTGTGCATTTATATTATGGTTAGCGCCACCACCAATTGTACTAACAGAGACACCAAGCCACCGACTCAGGACATTGGACACCTTTTCTTGACAGTTCGTCTACAAACAGAAGCATTGTTGTTATTTAACTTAATGTTGCATCACAGCAATCACGTCAAGTCAATCTGATGTTGTCATGTTTATTGCACTTATGTTGTACATGTGTGTGTGTGTGTGTGTGTGTGTGTGTGTGTGTGTGTGTGTGTGTGTGTGTGTGTGTGTGTGTGTGTGTGTGTGTGTGTGTGTGTGTGTGTGTGTGTGTGTGTGTGCGTGCGTGCGTTGCATGCATGCCTGTTTGCCTGCATGCTTGCATAAATTTAGGATGGGCACATACAGCAAACATTAAACATACCAATGTAGGTTTCAAATATCATTCAGTTAATTTTTTGTGGTTCATCAGCCCAAAATTACTGATACTGTTTTTGCTAGATGAAAATATGATGAAAACGTCAGTGTTTGGATAAACTTGAACAGGCAGTGAGAATGCACAGTGCAAAGTACAATTTTGCAGTGAACGCTTCTAAAACGATCACAGAGATGGACAACTTTAAAGGTAGAATGGAGAGAAAATTGTAAACAACATTATTCTAACATAATGTAACTAAATTTAAATTATACAATGGCGCCGTGCAAACTACGGGTAAAGGCTGCTAGACACTTAATATGCGACAGTTGTGACAACTGGGTGGACTTTGCCAAATCCCGTTGTGATGAGTCCTGGGCTGAGGTTCAGGCAGATAGTTTTAGTTTTGAGTGTTGGGGTGTGAAAAAAATTAAGGGTGGAGAAGAATGGACTGAGGCAGCTACTTTTGTCATTGATGGGATAGGAAGAGGTTGGTTCTTTCAGTGGTTCAGGTGGTGGGGCAGTGGATGATAAAATGAGGGAGGTGACAAGAGAGATGCTAGGGAGAGCTCACGTCAGCCTGGAAGGAGGTTGAGAGGAGGTACTGTGAAAGAGTGGAACAAAACAGGATGGAATGAGACAGGAGATAAGGAGACAGGAGAGATAGAGACAGGACAGAATGAAAGGTGATATGTTGATGGATGAGAAGGAGATGGACAGAATGGTGCCAAGTGACATAACTGCAGACATACATGACAGAAGGGAACTGACAAAAGACATATACTGAGGTAGTGATAGAGGGTTTTACGAGGAAAGCAAGGGTGTTCGTAGGGGCTCTATAGTTAGAAGTACCAACAAAGCTCTAAATAAGGGTGATGACATTGTAGTTTTTTTCCCAGCGGAGGTGCATGATCAAGGTGCATTACTGCTCAAGAAGTGTTGTGCTGGCGTCTCATCCATGGTAGAGTGCCAACGAATGGGTTATGTTGGGTTGCGTTTGTGTTTGGTACTTTTCTTGAGCACTTAATAAAGATCTTTGTTTTTTGCATTAATATTGTCACTGTCTTATAACCTAACGAGCCTGTTTTCGGCCCATTACAATTGTCTGGGATTTCACCAATACTGGGATGAAGGGGTCAGGGTTATCGAAAATACGGAAGGATGGCAATTAACACACTAGTGGAGCAGCTATGTTGGAAGTAGGAAGTTGGATAAAGTTGCAGATGACCTCTTAGGAACAGCTGACAATGGCATAGGTAGCATAACAAGTATCTTTGGTAGCAAACATTAGTTAAACTAGAAGCACAGAGGGTTACATAGAGGTGCCTCAAACAGGACAAGAGGCCACTAGTATATACAAACCAGCACAAACAATCTCCGGAAAACATTTCTGAAACTGGATTTAAATTTGTGTCTTTAAATACAAGGGGCGTAGTAACTAAAAAACAAATTAAACATTATGGTAGAAGATATTAACCCTCACATAATTGGTGTAACTGAATCATGGGCCAACAAAGACTTAACAGGTGCTGAATTAGGACTGACAGGATATGTAATATTTAGGAGAGATCAAATAGGAAGGAGGGGAGGGGGAGTCATTTGAAGACTCTATTCAGGCTTACGAAATACAATTGATTTAACAAGATTGCCATACTAAACAACAAGTTTCAGATGGCAAGTGGACAAGGAAGCCATTGGCTTATCAAGAGTCCAACAATTGTCTCATCTATGTGTAGCTCATCCTTATCAAATATCTGTCAATTCTATTTTTAAGCATATTCACACTACTAGCATTAAAACAATCATTTGGCAGTTTGTTCCATTCATTTATCACCCTCTGTGAGAAAGAGTACTTTCTCATGTCCAACCTACACTGCTCCTTAACTAATGCTGCTTTATGTCCTCTTGTTCTACTGCCTTCTTTAAGTCTGAAGAACATATTCCTATCAACATTCTCACAACCATTCACTATTTCAAACACTACTATTTGGTCTCCTCTTAGTCTCCCGTTCTCTAGTGTTATCAAACCACATTGCAATAAGCGACTTTCGTAACTAAGGTCTCTCAATTCTGGAATCATTTTAGTTGCTCTTCGTTGTATTCTTTTTAGCTTGTCTATGTCCTTTTTTACGATATGGCCTCCATGTTTGAATACAATATTCCAAATGTGGTCTAATTATTGCTTTGTACAGGGGTACAATTAGCTGTTTCTCCTTATACATGGTAGTTCTCCTAATTAGCCCTAGAATTTGATTTTCTTTCGAAGCAGCAATCCCACATTGCTCTGAAATTTTCATGTCAGCACTAAATGTTACTCCTAAGTCCTTTTCTTGTGTGGTTCTACCTAGTACAACGTCCATTTTATATTCTTCGTCCATGTTTCCATGTCCTATGTGTATACATTTACACTTCCCAAAACTTAATAACATTTGCCATTTTTCTGACCATTTAACTAATTTATCTAGATCATCCTATAAACTTTGTTTATCTGTATCACTAGTAACCTTTCTGAATACTTCATCTGCAAATTTGAGTACTTTGCTAGATATGTCATCTTCCAAATCATTTATATATATTAAAAACAGTATAGGGCCTAATACTGATCCCTGTGGTACCCACTCAAAACAGATTTCCAGTTTGAAATCTCACCATCTACTATTACTCTCTGTCTTCTGTGTGTAAGCCACTTTTCTATCCAGTTGATTACATCATTACCTATAACATAAGAGATTGGTTAGACATGACCTTGTTTTTAGGAACCCATGTTGATATGTATTTATTAATTTATGTTTTACAAGGAATTCCACCATGTGGTCTCTAATTAATGTTTCGAGTAATTTACATACAACTTATGTTAAACTCACTGGTCTGTAATTTTCTGGCTTGTACCTCAATCCCTTCTTAAATAGCAGCGTAATGTTTGCTTCTTTCCATTTTGAAGGAAGTATTCCTTCTTCTAATGACATGTTAAACAATTTTGCAAGTGGTGTACTAATTTGCTTAACAATTTCCTTAAGCAGTTTTGGTGGTATTCCATCAACTCCAGGTGATTTATTATCTTTCATCTTCTTAAATTTCTTTGCTATCATTTCAGGGGTTACAAATAACTGGCCTAAATGTTCTGATTTATTGCCCTCAAATTTAGTAAATGGAACTGGAACTGAGCTGATATCTTCTGTGGTAAAAACTGAGCTGAAATACTCATTCAGGACATCTACAATTTGAAACCCGTCTGAAATTATGTTTCCCCTGTTGTTTTCCAGTGGTCCGACCTTATCTCGAACTTTCTGCTTAGCCCTTACATAAGCATAGAAACTCTTGCTGTCATTTTTTATATTACCTGCCAATTTTTTTTCAAAGGTACTTTTACATTTTCTAATTTCAGTTGTAGCTAAGTTAAGTTAAGTGCCTCTTTGTAATTTGCATAGTCTTCATCCTTTCTGGTACGCCTATAAACCCTACACATAGTCTGCTTAAACACTATTTTTCTAATATCTTCTTTTGACAAGTGTTTCTTGTTTTCCTTGTTTTTTCAAGTGAACAAATTTATTGATGATACTCTCGATTTCATATTTTAGAATATTCCAACATTCAATTGCGGTCTTTTTCATCAGCATGTTATTCCAATCTAGCTTTGCTAAGTATTTTCTTATATTTTTAGAGATACTTTTGTGGAAGTTTCTCCTATGCGTTTTGTTATTTTTACTTTCTGATTTTACATTGATGTCAAAATGTATTTGATTGTGGTCTCTGTTACCCAATGATTCATGTATTTTTACATTGTCCACTAATTATTTTTGTGATGATAATACTATATCTAATACATTTTCTCCCCTGGTTGGTTCTAGCACGTGCTGACTAAGGAAACTCTCCTGAATTAAAAATAGAAATTGTTGGTCCTCACCCCCTGTACTTTCTAGAGATTTCCATTGTATGTGTCCGTGATTAAAATCTCCTATTATGATACATTCCCCTTTACCAACTTCGTTTATAGCATTTTGTATTTTTGTGCTATCCTCTTCGTTTATGTGTGGACTTCGGTAAAGTAATCCAATAGTTAATTTTGAATTTCCGGAAACTATTTTGCACCAAACAGCTTCATCGTAATCTTCTTCCTTTTCTAATTTTATTTCATAAGCCTGAATAGATTCTTTAACATATAAAATAACTCCCCTTCCCCTTCTTCCTATTCAATCTCTCCTAAACATTACGTATCCTGTCAATCCTAATTCAGCATACGTTATGTCTGTGTTGGCCCATGATTTGGTAATACCAATTATGTGAGGGTCAATATCTTCTACCATAACGTTTAATTTGTATTTCTTATTTACATTGCTCCTAGCATTTAAACACACGCATCTATTACCTGCATCAGACATGTTTTTCGAACATTTTGTTATTGGTGTATTACTTTTTTCTTTTTTTTATTATTATTTTTTACTAGTGGCCTTATGTCCTGCTTGAGGCATCTCTAAGTAACCCCCTGTGCTTCTAGTTTAAATAGTGTTTACTACCAAAAATATTTTATATGCTACCCATGCTACTGTGTACTGCTGCTGAGAGTCCATCCGCAAATACTGCTGCCCCCTTTCCACTTAGATGAAGCCCGTCCTTCATGTACATATCAGCCCTTCCAACAAAACTTCCCCACAAATCCACAAAACCAACTTCCTCTTCCCTACATAGCTTCTCGGCTAGCATGTTTATTGCCATCCCCCGGCAACTTTGATATCTATGACCCCCCCTTCCTATTACTGGTAAAATCCTTGACAGTATTACCTGCTCAACCCACGTCTGCTTTAGTGTTCTGACCAAATTCCTGTATTTCCTAACTATGGCAGTTGTACCCTCCCTCTCTACGTTATTTATCCCTACGTGTACTAAGACAGATTCAACCTTGCCCGAACCCACAATGTTTTCTACCCTCTCAGTTATCGCCTCTATTTTGGCCCCGGGCAAGCAAACTACCACGTCATCTCCCTTGTTTAAGACTCTGTCGGTATTCCTAACTATTGAGTCCCCCACAAATACCCTCACTCTCTTTCTCACCCCCTCTATCACTGCCTTGGAATAGCTCTTTTGATGGATCCCCTCCATCACATTCTGTCCTGCAGCCTTGTCACTTGGTGGCAGACTGTTAACAAGCTCTCTCTCATCCACCAACCTGTCACCTTTCCCTCCCGTCGCCTGGCTAACTTGCACTCCTGTCGCCTTCCCTCCTGACACCTTCCCTCCCATCTCCCTCACTCCCATTGCCTTAACTGCTGTCTCCTCCCCCCCCCCGACACCTTCGCTACTGACTCCCCGTTTCCTTCGATCCATTTGTCTTCCGTCCCATTTCTTTCCTTCTCATCTCCTTTCGTCCTGTCTCCCTACATCCTGTCTCCTTACATCCTGTCTCCTTACATCCTGTCTCCCTACATCCCATCTCCGTATGTCCTGTCTCCTTACCTCCTCTCAGCCTCCTCCCAGGTTAAGGTGAGCTCTCCCTAGCATCTCTCTCGACATCTTCTCCCACTTTATCATCTCCTGTCCCCCCCCATCAGAACCACTGGCACAACCCACCTGCTCCCTTCCCACAACTGCCACAACGAGCAGCCTCAGCTGTTCTAACTCCAAGACAAGTTCCTTCATCCCCTACACTCAAAACTAAAACTATCCGCATGCACCTCAGCCCAGGACTTCTCACAGCCGGACTTGACAAAGTCCACCCAGTTGCTACAACTGCTGCATATTAAATGCCTAGTGGCCTTTACCTGCCGTTTGCATGGCGCCATCAAATTTAGACTTAATCTGATTACAATGGGAAGTAGAATATGGTGAAGCTGATTGGTGCAATAACATAATGGGAGATTTTAACCACAGACACATATAATGGACATCTCTGTAGAGTACAGGGGTAAGGACGAACTATTTTAATACAGGACAGCGTCTGTACTCGACAGGTGCTAGAACCACCAACCAGGGGAGAGAATGTATTAGATCTAGTTTTGTCTTCACAAAATAAATTAATGGACAATGTCAAAATACATGAACCATTGGGTAGCAGTTAGCATAATAAAATATTTTGACATCAAAATAAAATCAGAAAGTAACAATACAAATACATACCGGAGAAACTTCCATAAAGGTAAATATAAAGATATATGAGAAAATACTTGGCATAGGTAGATTGGGGAAACATGCTCAGGAATAAGACAGCAACTGAATGTTGGAACATTCTAAAGCATGAAAGCGAAAGTATCCTTGAACAATTTGTTCCCTTGAAAAAACAAGGAAAACATTCTAGAAAGAAACACTTATCAAAGGAACATATTAGAAAAAATAGCGTACAAGCAAAACCATGTGGAGTGTTTATAGGTGTACCAGAAAGGATGAAGACTGTAAAAATTACAAAGTGGCACTTAATGCTGCTGCGACTGAAATCAGAACATCTAAAAGAAGCTATGAGCAGAAATTACCATGTAACATAAAACATGACAGCAAGAGTTGTTATGCATATGCCAGGAGTAAACAAAACATAAGAGACCAGGTTGAACCACTGAAGATAGTGCTGAAAAAATAATATCACAGGGTTCATTAATGCGGAATATTTAAATGGGTACTTCAGTTCAGTGTTTACCTGAGAGGATATTAGTTCACTATGACTTCCAGATGCTAAATTTCAAAAGGCTAAATCAGACTGTTTAGGGCAGTTAATTGTAACTCCGGAAATGGCAGCTAAGAAAATAAAGGCAATGAAGAATAATAAATCACCTGGAGTGGATGAAATTCCACCAAAACTACTCCCATGCTGTCATTGCATTGATGTCATTGCCTGTCGGTCGTTCTGGCTTGTGACGATTAAAACTTGTGCTTATTATATACAACCTGTCGTGTATACATGTCACGTCACATGGAGGCTAGCGGTAATTAATGAGAAACGCATGCACATACTGCTGTGTTACCAGCACCAGAAGCACTGGATATTCACAGTGCGGCAGCAGCAGAATTGTGGAAAGAGTTGAACAATACATGGAAGCACTATTATGCACGTACGACCAGGCGTGTTTTGTCAACGCTTCAATAGGACCCACCCACAGACGCAGAAAAAATAAAACCGGTGGTGGCAAAGTTTGATGCGTAATGTCGACCTAGATGAAACTTCGGACGCCCACTTGCACGTTCACTATGACACAGTGTCGGCTCTTCCATACTACTCGATGATTGGGTGGTATCGGGACATGCACGCTCACCGCTGATATCATTAGAGTTGTCTTTAGCAGGTGTTGCTCTGTCCCTGGCCGTCGTGTTGATCTGGTTTCGATTTCGTCGTAACACCGATTCACTTCCCATCTCCAGCCAATAAGACTGCGGCGTCTGATCATGTCGTCTGATGATCGCCGACTGCCATTTCCCAACTGCTGGTGACGGCAATCCATCACCTATCGGCGTACTGCGCACTGCTGTCAGAGTCTGCAGCAGACTTTTCCCGTCAGTTAACATCTTTGTCAAGCTCCTTTTGAAGGTCTGTGCCACTCTCTCAGCCATCCCATTACTTTGCAGATAACGCGGACTTGATGTTGTATGTTGCATGTGCATTCGCTTTGCAAAGTCACGGAATTCGGAACTACCGTATTGAGCTTCGTTATCGCTAAGTAATGTCTGAGGAATTCCGAAATCACAAAACATCTTCTCTAGATGCCCGATCACGGTACTGCTTCTTGAATCAGCCAGTTTGACAACACTTGGCCACTTGCTGTAACAGTCGACCACTAAAAGATACATAACATCTGTGACGGTCTTCAGCTGCTGCAGGAGCAGGCGATGTGCTCGTGTGGCATGAGCGGCAGAGCGAGAAGTTGGCGACAGCAGGCACGAATGCCATGGTCACAGCGGTAGGCCGTCTGCAGGCTGAGTTCCTGCATCCGCCGGTAACGGTGACATACTTGACTAAGTTCGTACCGAGATTGAAAGAACTCACGTGAACCTCTGCGTGAACTGGCACACAAAGACGCAGAATGGGAGTGCGGCCACTTACAGAAGGAAGCACTTAATAAGATCAAAGATGCAGTCTCCAATGTGCTAAGCACATTGGAGGTACTACAGTCTGGAGGACGAGGTAACATTGCAGTGTGACGCCTGGCAGTCTGGCCTGGGTGCAGCACTGATACAGTTGGGTCAATCTGTGGCATTTACCTCATGCGCGCTGACGTCAGCTGAGACCAGATATGCTCAGATTGAGGAGCTGTTGTCAATAGTGTATGCATGTGCAAAGTTTGACGCATATGTGTATGGTTGAGATGAAGTCTCCATACAGACTGATCACAAGCCGCTGGAGTGCATATTCAAGAAGCTCCTGAATACAACGCCGATGAGACTGCAACGCATGCTACTGAAAATGCAGAGATACAACCTGAATGTACTGTACCACAAAAGGTACTGAGATGTACCTGGCTGACACACTGAGCAGAGCATATCTGCCTGTGAACGTCTGTGACAGAAGGCCATCAGTGGAGAACATTGATGCGACTGTGTTTCTACCTGTCACCGCTGAGCGACTTCAACAGATCAGACATGCAGATGCGGAGTACAGCGGGATCTACAAGGGAGGTAGACCACGAGAAACAACGAGGAGGCTTAATACGCTTAATATTCCTACAATTTCTAGACCATCTTCTCCAAGAATTGGACACGAGATTCAGTGCGATCATAGGAAAGCTGTGTTCGACCTGAAGCTCCTGCTCAATAACTTGGACAAGCTGATAGACTTCAATATAACCGACCCACAAGAATGACATTGCCATGACTTGCCATCCCCAGTGTTCATGCCAACTGAAGTCAAATTGTTTAAACTGTTTTTACTTGCTTATGCTAATATTGGAATAGAGCGTATTAATTCTGCATTAAAACTGGTGAAAAAAGTAATGCGGATCACCATGCATCAGGATTGCCTCATTAATCCTCTGAGCGCTCGTAGAACTGCTAATGATTGATGTACACTAACCATACATATACGTTTAATACACTAACATTTCAAGGTGTTCCTTGATCTGGTTTTGTTTTGTTCATTTAATTAATATGATGATACAATTATCCACGGTGGTTCACAAATCATCCACTAGAGCTAAGTAATGCCCCTGGAATACACCATTTCAAGAATAGTAAATACATTCCCCGTACCACCTTCATGGTTTGCTGCGCCCCCTCCCCAATTCCCAGATCCGCCACTGAATAAGGTAGTATAGTTAATTCAAAGATCAACTTGTCCGAACTTTATAAATGATACGAGAGGTGAACCTGACAGCAGAGACAGAGAGACACATATCAGCATTTGAAATGAAATGCTTCAGGAAACTCATTTCTTACACCAAACAAAGAACGAACGAAAACGTGAGCCAGCAACTTGATTCCCTTGCTGGAAAGCAAGAGTCCTTGTTGTCAACAGTGAAACGACGAATGCTCTCCTGCTTTGTCCGTAGCACCCAACACAACACCATTTCAAAATATTTGTTCAATCTCCTACACAATGACCTGTTCCAAAGACGAACAAAACACGAAATGTTCTGCTTTTCAACACTTAGATAGTTTCACCACAAAGCTCATGATAATTGTAAAACATATCATATGACAGTTTGAAACATTCCATTATATAACATTTATCATTTACGCTAATGCCGGTTTTATATTTAAACTATGCTTTATAAAATGACACGGTACATTTATGCGCTATTGAATTGTTTCTGGTGGTATCTGGTAGAATCTAATATATGGCAGCACGTTTTAGTTCCGAAGGAAATTTACATTGTGCACACATACATACAGACTTGGCAACAAAAGCAACTGCGCATTTTAACGTTGAGCTAGATAAATTATGCTGTCCATGACACAAAGGGGATACCGTGTATTTTTGTAGTTTGAATTATCATGAAATATGTCACATAGTCATATTTAAGTTCTATTCCTTTTCCTTTACATCGGGCGTATGCTGAGTATGGATGATATCTGATATGAGTTGCGTTCGTTATGATTCAACTTACGTACCAATCATTTGCATTCTCGTCATCTGGAATTGTTAAACCATCTTGTTTTTAAATGTCTCAGAAAATTAGGTAGTTGCTGCAGGGAACCATCCCTATGTAAATCCGAAATCACATATTATATATAAATAAATTAGCACAACACATCACACCAAAACCCACACCAACACACACACACACAAACACACAGCAAAACCCACACCCACCCAAACCCACCCAAACCCACCCAAACCCACACACACACACACACACACACTATATATATATATATATATATATATATATATATATATATATATTTATCTACATAATTTTCTATCACTCTCTCATATGTGATTATGCTCCAAACTGTCAAACCAACCCAATCATGTAGTCATGCGTCAACCCAACTGCCTAATTTTGACAAACTACCCATCCAAACATATAATCCAACCCAACCAAATGCGATATACAATTTAACTGGTTACATATACCGACATGCTATTATTTATGCTACAACTGACTGACCTGATATTATTACTTCTAGATACTGCAACAACAACTAATAAAAATACTCATTTTAAAAACATGGAAAATACCAAAATAAAATAATGTTTACCTGGTCATCTTCCATGTTGTTCTCCATGTTTTCTAACTGAAATCAATATTGAAAAAGTATTAGTATAAATAATACCCATAACAATAGATTATGCTGTCCGTGACACAAAAGGGATACCGTGTATTTTTGTATTCCTCGTATTGTATTTCGGGTATTCCTTTTCCATTACATCGGGCATATGCTGAGTATGAATGATATCTGATATGAGTTGCGTTCGTTATGATTCAACTTACATACCTATCATTTGCATACTCGTCATCTGGAATTGTTAAACCATCTTGTTTTTAAATAATGTCTTAGAAAATTAGCCAGTTGGGGCGGGGAATCATCCCTACGTAAATTTTCTGGAATCAATTGTTTTTCGTTGTGGTACTATGGTCAAAGTTATGTTGTCAAATAATCATTATGCATCACGCATACATGGAAATACACCAAGAGCAAATACTTTTGTATAAAAATACCCATTTTGCTTAGTGAAAAGGTGAAATAAGTTATGGAAAAGCACTTCCCCATATTTAAGTAGGCTACGTGTCATAGTTTAGTCAATTTCCAAAAATTATATTATTATCAATGTATTTGTCAAGATCTACCAGGATGAGATTGTGTTGCCATTCATGACATTAATTTGTGATATGTGAAGAGGTGGCATATTTATGTTGCTCTTGTTGTTGTTTGTGATGTTGCACTGTTGAATGCATTTCCAATTGTGCTAAACGACAGGCATGCATTATGATGCATACCTGTGATAATTTGTAAACATATCACGCATGTGTATGCAGGTCAAAAGCATTATATTGAGCATTATAATTTTATTTGGTGTTGGGAGTTACTATACGTGTAGCATGCAGACAATGTTCCTTTATTTGCTATTCGTGTCCTGATATTGTGCTACACACACCTTTGCATAGAAATCCCAAATCCTCTTAGGTGTGAGGAACTCGGAGAAACGGATGCCATTCTCTACTGTCATAAAGAGTTTGACAAAGTCAGCTTGGTGGTTCTGTATGGCTGTCACCATGAGATCGTCCAATACTAGTTTAGGCTAATGAAAATGAAAAGAAAACATCATTTACATTCTAGTTCTTATGCTTAGCAACAAACAATCACCATCTACAACAACTCTACAAAGACACTCCAAGGTTTGTAAGAAAGAACATTTGCAACTAAAGTATAAATGGTGTCCTCCATAAATGCTACATGACTGTATTTGAATCGGAATTTCCTGAGAACTGTACAATCAAGCTTGTTCAACTAAGAACATTAATAACAGTCAGGTACTATAGAAGAACCAGAGCAGTTAAACAGTGTCCAACTAAGAACCAGAACAATCCAACCGAATTAATTAGTTGTATTTTCAGCCAACCAAACGAACTGTACATACAATCCTTCACAAATAATATCAATTCCCCAGTTGAACTGGTTACATATATCAACTTTCTATTTCTTATACAGCCATGATAACTAATTTAATATTTTTGTTTCTCATAATTATAAAATCAGACCAAATTCAAAATACTTGTTCCAAATCCGTGGGAAAATGTCCAAAAACATATATTTTGTTTACCTGTTCGTCTTCTGTGTTGTTCTTGTTTTCAAACTGAAATCAATATCGAGATGATTCGATTATAGTTATTATAAATATTCTGCTATTTAGAAATATATATTAAAATACAGATTATATACTGTGATGTATTGAAACGTATATATTACGACCGCATGGTTTGGTCATTCACCGGCACAAGACAAGTTATTGAACTCCGAACTCCGACAGTGAAACCGGGAGCATAGGTTTTCTCATCCACTACGTCCCTCCCAACTTTAGTGAGAAAAAAACACATTCAATCGAGACGTAGCAAATTGTCCTGTAAAAAAAAATAGTTCTTGATTACTGTTATAAACAAGCAAAGACACTGCAAGTAAAGAACTAATAAAATTACAAATCCAAACGTTCAGGGTGTTTCCTGATAAATTCCGAACGTCTAGGCTCTGCTACAGACGCTGCAGCAGGAACAATGTCAGTTTGTTGACTTGCTGCGGGCGGCTTCGCTGGTGAGCGAAGCTGCGCCTGTTGATCTGCCTCAGACTTTTCACCAAACTCGGTCACATCCCCTGGGAATGTCTCCAACGGCGTAGGCCGGACCGATGGCATCACCTGATGACTCGACAGTCTTCCTTGCAGCTGATCGCTGTGATGTCGTGCAATAGTGCCATCTTCTAGACGGACGGTGTACGATACCGGCCCAGTCTGAAGATGAATGGTGCCCGGTACCCAACTTGCAGTGTTACCGTGGTACCGTAGAGCATACACCAATTCACCAGGTTGGAAAGTTCGAACTTTGGCATGACGGTCATGTTTCGCCGTCTGTTTGGTCTGTTCCACTACGACCTTTACACCTACGTCTGGTCTGATCAGGTGAAGTCGGGCTTTCAGCTGTCGATGCATTAATAGTTCAGCAGGTGCTATGCCCGTCGTGGAGTGAGGTGTGATGCGGCAATCGAAGAGGAAGCGTGCTAGCTTGGTTTCCAAGTCACATCCATGCATGCGCTTTACTCCTTCGTTTACAATTCCAACGGCTCGTTCGGCTAGGCCATTAGAGGCAGGATGGTGTGGAGCACTCGTAATGTGTTTGATGCCATTGTGTCGGCAGAATTCTTGAAACTCTTCACTGACGAAACCAGTGGCGTTGTCACTGACGATGACATCAGGGATGCCATGAGTGCTAAACGACTGTCGCAGTTTGCTGATAGTAATAGCTGATATTGAGTCTGACGTATGGTGAGCGTCTATCCACTTCGAATGGGCGTCAGTTACCACCAGCATCATTCTGCCCATGAATGGACCTGCATAGTCGATATGCAGTCGCGACCAAGGTCTATCGGGGAATGACCATGGTTGTAGGGGAGCTTCCGTAGGTTTGGGCCGGCTACGCATGCAGATGTCGCAGGTTTTGGCCGTTTTCTCAATGTCTTGATCGATACCAGGCCACCACATCAGACTGCGGCCTACGGCTTTCATGCGGACGATCCCAGAGTGTGCGTTGTGCAGTTCTTCCAACAGTGCTTGGCGGTGGGCACTTGGAATAATCACTCGTGTGCCCCACATGAGACAACCATCATGGCTGCTGAGTTCATCTCTTCTTTGAGTGTACGGCTTCAGGAGTTCGTTGTCGTCATGATCTGGGAATCCATCCCTCGTCCCGATGAAGACTTGTGACAACAACGGGTCACGCGATGTTTCACGACGTATGTCACTTGCAGTGACATGAGACATGTCCAAATACTGCATCGTCAGTATCGTGTCCGCTGACACTGGTACATGTCTCGGAGCGCCACCTACCGGAAGGCGGCTAAGAGCATCTGCTTGTCGGATGCTTTGGCCCGGCCTGTGGCTAATCTGGTATTCGTAGGCAGCCAGTGTTAGGGCCCATCGCTGCATCCATGGCGACAGCATCTGTGGAACGGCTTTCGTTTCTCCAAACAATCCAAGAAGCGGCTTATGATCTGTGACGATGGTAAACTTGTGACCCCACAAGTACTGGTGAAATGTCTTCAGTCCCACTATGACGGACAGACCCTCTGTCAATCTGAGCGTAGTTTTTCTCAGCATGCGAGACTTCTGGAGTGATATGCTATGGGTTTCTCTGCACCATCTTCCATGACGTGAGCAAGAACGGACCCAATGCCGTATGGAGAAGCCTCACATGTGAGTACCAACGGTTTGGAGGAGTCAAAGTGAGTCATGACCTGTGGGGAACTCAGCATCTCTTTCGTCTTGTTGAAGGCCTCTTGTTGTGTCTTCCTCCAGTACCACTTGGTGGCTTTCTTCAGCAACTGATGCATGGAGGCCAGCATCGTCGCAAGGTTTGGCAAGAAACGACCATAGTGATTCACCATCCCAAGATATGAGCGTAACTCGGTTATGTTGGTGGGCGCTGAAGCATCACGGACTGCTGACAGTGTCTCACCGGAGGGTGTATGCCTTCGGCATCGATCCGATGACCCAAGTAATCGACCTCGTCACTCAAGAATTGACACTTGGATTCTTTCAGGCGGAACCCAGCTTGAACCAGTCGTTCGAGCACGCGATCAAGTGTCTGCAAATGTTCATCTTCTGTTGGCCTGTCACCAACACATCATCCAAATACACCATTGTGTTCGGTATGCCCTTCAAGAGCGAGTCCATGACACGTTGGAATATGCCAGGTGCTGATAACACTCCGTTCGGTAGTCGCTTGTATGTGAAAAGACCTCGCGGCGTGTATAATAAATGTATATTTATTAATATGCATTTATTATATTTCTTGTACAGCGCATCGATCCGCCATGCGGGAATTAGCGCTATAGAAAAATATTATTATTATTATTATTGATGGTGACGTACTTCCGACTGTCAGGATGTAGCTGGATCTGTTCATACGCGTGACGCATGTCAAGCTTCGTGTACGTGGTACCGTTCCCAAGCTGTGCATACAAATCCTCTATTCGGGGAATAGGATATCTGTACAGTTTGGCTACTTGGTTCACGGTGAGTTTGTAGTCACCACAGAGACGTACACTCTTGTCTGCCTTCATTACTGGTACCACAGGGGCGGCCCAGTCCGACTACTGGACGGGCTCTATGATATCCTCAGCCAGGAGTCGATCAATTTCCTTGTCCACCATGTCTCGCATTACATAGGGCAGTGGTCGCGACTAGTAATACTTGGGGATTGCCTCATTGTCTACCAAGTAAGCTTGGACCGTTGCCAGGCACGACCATGAGCGGAAGTTGATGTTGGTCGCCAGTTGTAGCTACTACCATGACGTTGATGACACCCATGATCTTCACACACTGTTCTGTATATGTGCGAAGCGTGTCCTTTGTGGATCTCATGTTAGGCCGTGCCGAGTTTCGCCAGTGTTTGTGCAACGTTTCTTCGCTGATGATCGAGAGAGCGGCACCTGTATCTACTTCCATCAGAAGCGTCTTCCCATCTACTTGTATTTGGGTAACGATCGGATCTGGACGTGGTTCCGTCATACTGAACATGTTGTATGTCGCTCCAGTGTGTTCATATGGGACACAGTCTTGTATCGGTGCCGTCAGCTGATGAGTGCGGTTTCTTTTCCCTTTTTCAGCTTTCTGTTTTGCGAAACAGTTGCTCATGATGTGTCCATCTTTGTGACAATATTGGCATTGATCATCCTTGTAGTGACACTCGTCCGCCGAATGAGACGTTTTGCCACATCTGAAACATGGTTTCTGACGATTCTGAACGGGTGGTTTCTTCTCCCACTTTCTCGTTGAATGCTTGCGGGCGGTCACTTTGTTTACACACCGTGTACTGTCGTGTGCAGCAGCGTTTAACTGAGCAGTGTTAACAGCAGCTGATTCCATGGCAAGTGCCATTTGTAGAGCCTTTTTGAAATCAAGGTCGACTTCTCCCAACAATCGTCGTTGAATGGTCGAATCTGCTACACCACAAACTAACCGGTCCCTCAGATTTTCTTCCAGGATCAACTGGGCAGTCAGCTGCGCACCAACCTTCGTTTAACCAAAATCACAGTTTCTGGCCAGATTTTTCAGTCCGGCTACAAAGTCACCTATTGATTGTTCCTTCTTCCTGTACGCAGAATAGAAGTTGTACGACGCCAGGCTGCGGAGCAAAGTATGAGTTTCGGCACCCACTGCTGCTAAAAGTATTGCGCGACGCTTACTTGCGGCGGCGTCGTCAATATCCTCAAAATAAACCCTAACCTGTCCTGGTAGGAAGACCAATCCTTCCCCGTAAACTCCGGCAAGTTGCCGTGCCGTGACATGCTTTGAATGCTGGCGCCTGTTGTTGTTTTGCGTGAAGCCGATTTGACGCGTTGTAGTTTTCCGTGAATTTTGCGGGAAAACTGTGATTACAGTCAGTCTAAGCGTAGCTTTGGGTTCCTTTTTTCTAACCTTCTGTGTGCAGTGATGACCACTGATAATCAGAGTATACTTCCTGACATGAAGTTTTCATCCTCTTCGCCAAATGTGATGTACTGAAACGTATTTATTACGACCGCATGGTTTGGCCATTCACCGGCACAAGACAAGTTATTGAACTCCGAACTCTGACAGTGAAACCGGGAGCATAGGTTTTCTCATCCACTACATATACTGATCATGCACAAATCATATCTGATATGAGTAGTCTTCATTACGATTAATTAAATTTACAAATCATCTTGACAAAATTGTGCTAGTGCCATTTTCACGGTCTCACATATCCATTGTTGAGGAAAAACCGAATTTGATATCAGAGAGGGTATTAGGGTTCATGTGAAGTATTTCCTGGGTCGTGATTCTCAAAAACTATCAACTAATTCGTAAAGAGAACGGATTTGCCACCTGGTTTCAAATGTGGTCTAAATATGTGCTACCAAGCTTCAACAATTCATTTCGACCCCTCATAATACACAAACGTCCAATTGTGCATTTACTGAGAAAACAGTATATTTCAGTAGATCACTCACCAGGCTCTTTGCGGCATCGAAGCGGTTCCACGCCAGTGCCAGTTTCAGCTGCATCATGTCGACACCGCTGGCCTTGTTGACTAGACATGTTTGCAGAGGGTGATAAATGAATAGAACAAGCTGTCAAATGATTGTGTTAATGCTAGCATGGTAAATATGTTTAAAAAATACAATTCATAAGGACGGCTATACAAAGATGAAAAGGTTGTTGGACTCTCGATAAGCCAATGGCTTCCGTTTCCTCTTGCCACCTGGAACTAGCAGTTTTGGATGGCAATCTTGTTAAATCATGTTAAAGTACTGAATCTGAGTATGACATGTAGGTATACCGCATTGTGCGATATACCGCTGCACCGGTATTATTATGCCATTTATAACCAGTATTTTTTTTCTGTCGAACTGGTATTCCATATGGGAATACTAATCTGCCACCAACAATTTAAGGTTGAGTCATAAGACACGTTCCACTATTACGAAGGCACGTTTATTTGACATTCGGTTGGTATTTCCTTTACACACACGATGCCAAAATTGCGTTAGTCACACGCTGTTTTAAAAGCGATGGTCGTTAATATTTCACATATCACACATGCTATGCTATTATGATTCGAAGACATAAAGTGGCAGTTGCTTTAATTGTTATTGTATTGTATTGTAATGTACTTGTATTCGACTACGTTCATTAGATAGTTCTGTCGCGATTCGTTAGCTTATGCTGTTGTGGAACCATGGCGTCTTTTCGTTGCCTTAGCGCTTGACCGAATCGGTGATCGCCGTCGGCTGCCAGCCGGCTTTGTCGTCTTACTTTCGTAAGTGGCTACATCCATGTCGGTGGCTTGCGCAACCTGGACCGCATCGGCTGGTTGCTTTGTGTTAGATATGCTTTGAGCGGTCATACGGACTCGATACCGCGCTACACAAGAACGTATTTTTTAATGAAAGAATTGTCTTCGCACAGTAATTGCAGCGTTACTGAAGTCGGATTGGTCATGGAATAAACAGTTCTGCAAGGGTGTGAAGTGCAAAGCAGTTTGAGAGATGACATGGACAGGACACCGCACAGTATAAGTTACTTTTACGCTTACTAACCTTTCAGAATTGCCTGAAGAATGAGTTCATCAATTTCCCTGGCAGAATCAGATGAGTCTAACTGTAACACATTCATGTGATCTTTCTTTTGAAGGCACTTCATCACATATCGCACTGCTGACTCCAATTCCTTCTTAGGGACTTCTTTCTTCAACATACCATCCACGTATTTCTGCAGGATCCTGTGGAATAAAAATAGTATTGCTGCTAGAACATCTCCGTTAATATTATTACGCAACCG
>OY759265.1:42083161-42130661 GCA_963662155.1 Lamellibrachia columna
GAAGCAACGAATCCGTGTGTTTTTTTATATTGCATTTTTTAATAACAATAATTACCCCTAGACTCGTAACGAACCTATGACTTAAAAAATCGCGACAGTTATCAAACATGAACCGCAAATGTCAGCGGTCTTTACTGAACATAATATTATGGCGACATAGCATTCTGAAGCCACGTCTACTTTGAGACCAACTTTGGATTCGCAAATGTCGAACAAGCTGCGCGGGAAAAACGCAACACGTCGAGCAAGCTTCACGGAAAACCGCAACAGAGCAAGTGCGTGCACTACGTAAACAACATGGAACATGGAACTTTGCCCGAGTTTACTGGGAAACACTGGTCCTCCTACCAAGTCAGTATGGGGGTTCTATTTTGAAGCGAATGACATTGGCAATGACGCCGCGAATAAACGCAGGGCTATTTTGCTGTCACTCGTTGGTACTGAAACATACACGTTATTACGCAGTCTGGCATAGCCACGAGCGACCGTGGAACAGACTTACGCTGAACTATACAAATTGCTAACGACGCATTTCGAGCCAAAGCCAAACACCATATCGCAACGTTACAATTTTTATTCGGCGTACCGAAAGAAAATTTTAGGGACCGGTTAGTCTGTGGTGTGGCAGATACGGCAATCTAACGTTGTTTGTTGGGTGAAGCAGATCTGGACTTCAAGAAAGCACTCCAACTGGCTCTCGCTATGGAGGCTGCTGCTGCCAACCAGCACAACTACAAGCTGCTGCCTACGACAGAACACCGAGTCGTAAGAACATCTACAAAGTGACAGTACGCAAACAAGCCACCAGGAAAGTGAAACCGGCACCACCCGCTCAAAGTCACAAGAAACGCCCATGTTTCCAGTGTGGAAAAACGTCACACTCGCCCAATGACTGTTACCACAAGGATGCAGAAATTCGGATGCAGAAATTCGGACAGTCAATGTTTTTCGAAAATGAAAGCAGAAAAGGGGAAGAGAGCGACATTCAACATGCTCAGCTTCACAGGATCACGTCCAGATGCAATCATTACCCACATATAAGTAGATGGGAAGAAGGTACAATTGGAAGTGGATACAGGTGCCACACTCTCAATAATTAGCGAACAAACGTTTCGCAAACACTGGAGAAAATATCAACGTCCAAGCATGAAACGCCCTAGGGACAAGCTGAGCATGTAGACAGGAGAGCGTGTCAAAATAACTGGGATCGTTGACGTCACTATCGAAGTTAGAAATGGCGAACAACATCAGCTTCCGCTCATGGTCGTCCCTGGCAATGGTCATAGTTTACTTGGCAGAAACTGGCTGAGTACGCTCCAACTGGATTGTACGTGGTTCATCAGTTGAATACGTCACACTCAACGCAAAAGCAGAATCCGCAGCTCCAGGGTGTACTGGACAAGTACGCCGTCGGTTCTACAGACTAGCACCAAGCATTGAAGACAGATTATGTGAAGATCTACGTAGACGTTGACCCAGTCCCCAAGTATTACAAGTCGCGACCGCTACCATATGTAATGGTTGACAAGATGGACAAGGAACTCGATCGGCTCCTGGCTGAGGATAGAGCCTGCCCAGTATTCAGACTGGGCAGCTCCCGAAGTACCAGTAATGAAGGCAGACAAGACTGTACGTCTTTGCGGTGACTACAAACTCACCGTTAACCAAGTAGCCAAATTGTACATGTACCCTATTCCACGAATAGAAGACCTCTATGCACAGCTTGGGAACGGTACTAATATACCAGTCGTATGAACAGATCCAGCTACATCCATAGAGTATCGAAAACAGATGTTTTACGGTGTGCAATAAAACTATAAATCTCAGATGGGGTTAATGCGTAAGGTAGTAAGCCCCGGGCGTGAGAGCATTAGATAGAAATACACGAGACGCCGAATGCGTGACAGTTGGCAGGTATGGGCATATCTAAAACGATGATGCATTTGGACGATGTGTTCGTGACAGAATCAACAGAACATGAACATTTGGATGATGTGTTGGTGACAGAATCAACAGAAGATGAACATTTGGATAATGTGTTGGTGACAAATCAAAATCAAGAGACGATGAACATTTGCAGACACTACACCGAGTGCTCGAACGCATGGTTCAAGCTGGATTCCGCCTGAAAAGAACTTAGATGTCCAGTGATGAAGTCGACTACTTGGGTCACCAGATAGATGCTGAAGGCCCTTCCGGGGACGCCTTGTCAGCAGTTCGCGAAGCTCCTGCGCCCACCAACGTGACGGAGTTGCGATCATACCTTGGGATGATGGTCGTTTCTTGCCAAACCTCTCGACAATGTTGGCCCCATGCATCAGTTGCTGACGAATGACGTGAGGTGGCACTGGAGCCAAGCAACATGCTTTCAACAAGAAAAAGGGGATGTTATGACTCATTTTGATTCATCCAAACCGTTGGTACTCACCTGTGACGCATCGCCATACGACGTCAGGTCCTTCCTGGTTCGTGTCATGGAAGACGGTGCAATGAAGCCAATAGCTTACCAGTCCAAACGTATGTCACTTACCGAAAAAAACTAAGCACATACCGACAAAGCGGGTCTGTCCGTCATTGTGGGACTGAAGAAGTTTCGCCAGTACCTGTGGGGTGGCACATTCACAATCATCAGAGACCACAAGCTGCTGCTTGGTTTGTTTGGAGAAGAGAAGACATCACTGGCTGCATAAAAATACATGATTATCAGGCCAAGCATTCCACAAACTGACGCTCTTAGCCGCCTCCCGTTAGGTGGCACTCCGAAACATGTACCTGTGCCAGCCGACACAATCCTGACAATGCAGTATATGGACATGTTCCCTGTCTCCACAAGTGGCATACCTCGCGAAGTAGCACGTGACCCTATCTTGTCATAAATCTCCATCATGACGAGGGATGGTTTTCCACAACACGAAAGCAACAAACTTCTGAAGCCGTACACCCAAAGGAAACATGTTGGCAACTGAAGACTCAGTATGTGTATGACGGGCTCTACGCGTGTGTTCTCACCCAACAGTTGGCAACACAATCGGCGACTAAAAGGCAGACCTCATACCGATTAATGTGCGAGTTGACGACAATAATTGATTATGCGGATCAAGCGCATCAATACACCGAAAGTATGCAACTCGTATGGTTTTCTTTCGTTTTATGATAATATTTAGTATTCTGTTACTGAAACATAATTTCTTTAAACATTTATCTAATTAGAACACGGTCGACTAGTTTGCGTTTGCGGAAGAAAGCTTAATTCCACTAATATGTACACACATAGTAAATGTTCATGTGGAAAATTTAACATATGTCTGGAATCAACAAATATTATAATATTAATATGTTCGCCACTGCAAATCATATGAAAGTCAAGTAGTGTCGGACCTCATTCAATCGTGCAGTTTGCAACGGGCTTTATACACACCATCGTCAGTGTAGTTCTCTGAGAGGGCTTTCTCCAGTTTGGCTCTGAACTCGATCTCCACTCCATACTTGTGCTGTGTACCATTGTCAACAAGGAAGAAATGGGAATGATTTGGATCGAGGGGACTGGAATTCTCCCCAGTGACCACTTTTCCATTGTACTCAGCTGGCCGGCTACCCTGCCACAATGACCAAAGGAAGGTTCAGATATCAACTGTACATAATAGTTACATAAATGATACTGATTGAGGTTTGGCAAAAAATAAAACAATGCAAAGTTGTTTAATAGTATCTATGTAGTCGAAGTGTGTATCTTTGTAGTCTAAGTACAAATTATGATTTCTTTTTCTAACCAACAAACATGTAATTCTACGAATATTTACATAAGGCTTTAAGATAAACATAAGCATATCATAATATCTTAGTTAAACACATTGTTCCTGACATGGTTTGTCTATTTGAGTTGCTCTTTATACACATATACTTACAGCATCGTTAACCAGCGAATCCTTTCCGCTGACACAACCCCAAGTTGATATACCTATAGCAACCAGACCAGCCTTGTTACCATCGCCAGCCACACGGTCACGCACGACTTGACCGATTAGTTTCATGACTCCTTTTTGCATCCCGCCAGTTATGATCCACGTTCCTTAGTAGAGTAACACAACTGCTTTATTAGTAAATAACATTGTAATTGATATTACTAACACAGTAATGTTTGTATTGGTTTACCAACTACGGCATTGAATGAGATTCATAGCATGACTGTGACTTTCATTAACACGTTTTTTTTATATTTGTATTTAAAGTGGTGTTTAATCTGCATGTCAACAGTTGTTTGAACTGGAGAAAGTTTATCATCATCAAATGTCTATCTGATTTGGAGATTATTGTGTCATCTGAATTTGGTTTGATTTATGACAACGATTGTTACTATCTGCTCTGTTCATCATTGAAACTAAACATTATGTCAAATATGTACTCGTAACCACAATTGCGTCTAGTGTTGTTTCAACAACAACTCGATGCATAGTACATCCACACGTGCCCTGATTTCAAACAATAAAGGCATTCTAGTGAAATGAACTTAACTTTATTCCTGTTAAAATAATTAAATCGTTGTTTCCTAAACAAAATAACCGTTCCGCCTTGGTCCACATCACGAAATATCACCAAAATGCATTTCTTTTTGACCTACAGAACAAACCGAAAAATACGTAATTAAAAAAAATTTGCTTCCTGGAGGGGCCCTTACTGAAACCTAACTCAGCATAGCGTCACTTCGCCTTTGCTTTTGCAACTGTTGGCAACATTGTAGATGGCTTCAGCAATTGTTCCTTAAGAGTGCTAACTGCTTTAACAGATATACACAAAACCGTGTCCGACTACCATAAAATGTACCACAAATATATAGCATGTTGTCACACAATTAATGTGCATAGACTGCATGGCATTGTTCAGCAGTGGACATTCATTGGCCTGGGGCATTTTAAAATTCTTGTGTTTTATAAATCCTTTCATTCGTTAACCAATGTCACGGGCTGATTACCTGTGTTATGTGCCACATTCACAAGTCTTGATAACATAGTCATCAAGTTAGGGCGCGTGTGGACGTCCTGTGCACCTCCTGTCACAGATATCAGCACATTTGGAGGCTCGATTTTCCAATATTTTTTCAGCAGTGTCATCACCGTGTCCATCTGTGTTTCGTGGTCAATACGAACATACTGCAAGCCAAACTTCACACGTCAAAATACCAAAGTGATATATGCGCGCGCGAAAACACCACACACACACACACACACACACACACACACACACACACACACAAACACACACACTCACACCAAACACACAACACAAACATACACCATACACAAAACACACCACACACACAACATAACACACACACACACATACACCCACACACACACACCACACATACACACACACAAACACACACACACATACACCACACATACATACACACACACGCACACACACACACACACACACACACGCACACACACACACACACACACACACACACACACACACACACACACACATCTGACATTGCACATCAACTAATATGTTGTAGGAAACAAGATTTGGCATGGATACATTGCAGAGATGTTGTAACAGGAAGCTGATATAGTGTTCTTATGCACCTTTTTGAATCTTAATACCGGGCCACTCATAATATTCAATTCAATCCCATAATTCCTCACCAAATCCTGTTTAAGATTGTATTGTCAATTGTACTGTTATGTGTCTCATGATCAGATTTTAATTGAAACGCCAATTCCAATTTTTGTTTTTAATATATGTATAATTGACATTTTCTATTTCTTTTAAATTACTTTTTCAATTACATTTTCAACTGAAATTATGCAATACAGATAACCACTCAAATGTAATATGTTGTACATATCATATCTGTTTGCCACTTTTTACCATAATTTGCAGAAATTAAACAAAACTGCCTGCTCTAATATGATATATTTGGGCCTGGGGTATATCTATGATTGCTCTTTTCGCTTATTTTTATTTCGATATGGAATTAATAACTGGCATTTGTATTTGTTAGGTGTAATTAGATTTGGAATTGGTATTTGTAATTAGTGTGGAATTGGAATTTATATAATGTAATTGACCCCAAGTCTGCTCGGCACTATTATTTGAAGAACACTGGCTTTACAAGTACATCGATATGCAGAAATCAATGGAGTATCGTGATGGTTATCACTAGAGAGGACTACTGCTCGAATGCTTGCCTTTCCAGTGCGTTCATCAGAGAATGTCATTTCTCCGTAGGCATCTGTCTTAGGAGTTTTCCACCCACTTTCATATCCACTCTCGTGGTCAACATTGCGTGGATATCCACATTTGCACATGTCACTATCAATAAAAATCACACAGACATTATATAGAGAGAGAGGGTCAGAGGGGAAGTGAGAGACAGATGGGGAAGGGAGAGATAGAGTGAAGGGAGAGAAATGGACGGGGAGAGAGGAGAGAGAGGGGGAGAGAAAGAGAGGGGAGAGAGAGCGATAGCGTGAGATAGAGAGAGGGGGGAGAGAGAGCGAGAGAGAGGGACGGAGGGGGATGGAGGGAATGAGAGAGAGTGAGGGGGGGGGAGAGGGGGAGAGAGCGATAGCGTGAAAGAGAGAGAGGGTGAGATGGAGAGGGAGGGACACATAGATGGGAGAGAGGGGAGTGTGAGGGGGAGATATACGAGAGAGATAGCAAGAGAGAGAGGGAGAGGGAGAGAGAGAGTTAGAGAGAGGGAGGGAAAGAGAGAGAGAGAGGGAGAGAAAGAGAGGGGGAGATAGAGGGGGAGAGATGTATAGAGAGGGGGTAGGGAGAGAGATGAGGAAAGAGGGAGAGAGGGGGAGATAGAGGAGAGAGAGAGAGAGAGACAAAGCGCGAGAGAGAGGTATGGCCTCTTGACGGAGTGTCCATTGAAGAAAGGGCCTACTGTAGTTATAAAATGTAAGTTGTTACCTGAAGCTGTGACATTCACATAAAAGGACGTTTAGATATCTTTCAGGGTCGTGTTACCCCCCCGTTGACGTCTGTTGGGACCAAGTCAAAAAGGGCCACAACAATACCATGGCCAGAGACGCAATAGTGCTGGCCAGAGGATACAACTTGTGATACTGGGGGACACCTAGCCATCACTAGAGGTGTGTTTACAACCTAAAACTGCTGTCATGTGACAATCATCAACTTGGTCACATGATACCGGAGGGCAATTCAGTCTCACGTTGACGAAGGGACCGACGTGGTTTTGAAAGCTGCGTCGTGCAAATTCCGTGACACCGAATGGGATCTAAAATTCCATATGTATTTCACATATCTTTGTAAGAAATTGTATTTAACCTTTTCAAGAACATTTATTTTTCTCTTTACTCTATGTTTCATTTTAGTATACATTTACATAAATGATTCGTCTCAGATTTGTTCCTTTAAAATATCTCAGAATGTCTGAACACGATGTGTTATATTAATTAGTAAACATAAATAAATTATTCTAGTAACATCCGAAGAAGATATGGAAGTAAACATAGGCAATCATCGCTGGACAAGAGAAATTATACACTATAATCCTAAGCTAATGAATCAATTGACTTACTAACGGTAAAAGGTCAGTTCAAAATCCATGTACATTATTTACCTGGCGCCCTCTTGTGGTACGTACGTACAACACATCCTTTTGTTGATGTTGTTGGGAATCCATATGTCAGTTGGAACCTGAAGCGATAGCATAAATACACAAATATACAGACATACATACATACATACATACATGCATGACATTAATACATCAGGCTTAGTAACAAATACAAAATGCATTTCAATGTTAAATATTGAAATGCGTATTCAAATGCAACCCTCTTGTTTTCAGTGCATTTGAATGTGTACCCTAAACAGTTGCATTTGAATACATTTGATTTTGCAAAGGCCCAATCAGGTGCATTTAAGATGCAGACATAATTGTAGGAATTATTATTAGTAGTAATAAAAGTACCCATCCTCTGGACGGGTTAACTTGGTAGTTAAGTAGCAAACCATCCCAAGCTGCCTTTCATACTCCTCAATAGTGGCGCCACTCAGCAGATAACCACCGCCACAACAATAAAAGTAGTATAAGCGATTGGTTGGCTTGGTAAAGTCATTGCTGCTTTCGACTGGCTACACCATAGCAACTGTGCAGTGGACGGTTTACGTAATGTGGAACAAGCGTATACAACTAGTTTAACATTGTTTAATGTTTAACATTGTTTAAACTAGAAGGGCAGGGGGTTACCTAGAGGTACGTGTCTCAAGCAGAACAAGAGGCCACTAGCACAGACACACCAAAATAAAATCGTCCGAAAAACATCTCTGAAACAGGTTATAGATGCGTATGTTTAAATGCAAGGAGCATAGTAAATAAGAAAAACGAATTAAACATTGACCCTCACATAATTGGTATAACTGAATCATGGGCCAACATAGATATAACAGATGCTGAATTAGGACTGACAGGATACGTAATGTTTAGGAAAGATCGAACAGGAAGAAGGGGTGGGGGAGTTATTTTATATGTTAAAGAATCTATTCAGGCTTATGAAATAAAACTAGAAAGGGAAGCAGATTGCGATGAAGCTGTTTGGTGCAAAATTGTTTCAGGAAATTCAAAATTAACTATTGGATTAGTTTACCGAAGTCCAAACATAAACGAAGAGGACAACACAAAAATAAAAAACGCTATAAAGGAAGTTAGTAAAGGGGAATGCGTCATAATGGGAGATTTTAACCATGGACACATACAATGGAATTCTCTAGAGAGCACAGGGATTGAGGACCAACAATTTCTATTTTTAATCCAGGATAGCTTTCTTACTCAGCACGTGCTAGAACCAACCAGGGGAGAAAATGTATTAGATATAGTTTTGTCATCACAAAAAGAATTAGTGGACAATGTAAAAATACTTGAACCATTAGGTAACAGTGACCATAATCAAATACATTTTGACATCAATGTAAAATCAGAAAGTAAAAATAAGAAAACGTACAAGAGAAACTTCCACAAAGGTAACTACAAAGATATGAGAAAATACTTATCAAAGCTAGATTGGAATAACATGCTGATGAATAAGACTGCAATTGAATGTTGGAAAATTCTCAAATATGAAATTGAGAGTATCATCGATAAATTTGTTCCCTTCCAAAAACAAGGAAAATGGTGTAGAAAGAAACACTTGTCAAAAGAGGCTATTAGAAAAAATAGTGTTAAAACAAACTATGTGGAGGGTTTGTAGGCGTACCAGAAAGGAAGAAGACTATGCAAATTACAAAGAGGCACTTAATGCAGCTACAACTGAAATCAGACAATCTAAAAGAAGCTATGAGCAAAAACTAGCATGTAACATAATAAATGACAGCAAGAGTTTTTATCCATATGTCAGGAGTAAACAAAACGTACAAGACAAGGTTGGAGCTCTAGAAGATAGTGCTGGAAATATAATATCACAGGGGTTTTTAATGGCGGAAGACCTAAATGGTTACTTCAGTTCAGTGTTTACCAAAGAAGATATTAGTTCATTACCAGTTGCTGATGCTAAATTTCAGGAGGCTAAATCTGACTATTTAGGACCGTTAGTTGTAACTCCAGAATTGGTAGCTAAGAAAATAAAGGCAATGAAGGATAACAAATCACCGGGAGTGGATGGGATTCCTCCAAAATTACTAATGGAAACAGTAGAACAAATCAGTATACCACTTGAAAGAGTATTCAACTTGTCATTAAAAGAGGGAGTTGTTCCGTTTGAATGGAAAGATCAAAACATCATACGATTATTTAAAAAGGGTTCGAGAAATAAGTCAGAGAATTACAGACCAGTGAGTTTAACGTCAGTGATTTGTAAATTATTAGAAAGGTTAATTAAAGACCATATGGTGGACTTCCTCGTTAAGCATAAATTATTAAATTCATCTCAACATGGATTCCTTAAAGCGAGGTCATGCTTAACAAATATGTTATGTTTTTTGGAAGAAATCACTAAGTGGATAGACGTGGGATCGCCAGTAGATATTATCTACTTAGATTTTCAGAAAGCTTTTAACAAAGTGCCACATCAAAGATTACTACTTAAATTAAAAGCCCATGGTATCGGGGATAGCATAACTGACTGGATAGAACAATGGTTGACTGACAGAAGACAACGAGTTGTAGTAGATGGAGAAGTTTCAAATTGGAAATCGGTTTTGAGTGGGGTACCTCAAGGATCAGTATTAGGACCTATATTTTTCTTAATATATATCAATGACTTGGACGACAGTATAACAAGTAACGTACTGAAATTTGCGGATGACACAAAACTGTTTAGAAAGGTTAATACTGATGGTGATAAACAACATTTACAAAACGATCTAGACAGATTAGTGAAATGGTCTGAGAAATGGCAGATGTTGTTCAATTTTGGGAAATGTAAATGCCTACATACAGGACATGGGAACTTGGATGTAAACTATAAAATGGGAGATACTGTTCTGGGTACTACTGTAAAAGAAAAGGACTTAGGAGTTACAATAAGCGCTGATATGAAAGTTTCAGAGCAGTGTGGGATTGCAACTTCAAAGGGTAATCAAATTCTTGGATTGATTAGAAGAAACATAACATAGAAGGGAAAAAAGTTAATTATACCTCTTTATAAAGCAAAAGTTAGACCTCATTTAGAATACTGTATACAAGCATGGAGACCATATCGTAAGAAGGATGTAGATACGCTTGAACGCATACAAAGGAGAGCAACTAAAATGATTCCAGAACTGAGAGACCTTAGTTATGAAGAACGCCTGAAAGAATGTGGTTTAACAACTCTAGAGACAAGGAGGTTAAGAGGAGATCAGATTGAAGTTTTTAAGATATTGAATGGGTATGAAAATATTGATAGAAATATGTTTTTCTCACTCAAGAAGGATAGCAGAACTAGAGGACATGAGGTAAAATTAGTTAAGGATCAATGTAGATTGGACATCAGGAAGCACTCGTTCTCACAGAGGACACTAAATGAACGGAACAAATTGTCTACAGATTGTGTAACTGCTAGCAGCGTGAATATGTTTAAAAACAAGGTTGACACATATTTCAAGAGGGCAGGTTATAAGTAGATGAACATTGTTGGACTCTCGATAAGCCAATGGCTTCCTTGTCCACTTGCCATCTGGGCCTTTGGCTTGGATGGCAAATCTTGTTAAATCTTCTTAAACACGCATAGCGTTGCGAACAGTCTACGATTCAGAATAATTTTGGGGTGAATTTCGAAAAATGAAATGTCACAGGTTCTTCCTAAGGGGTTTTAGACTGAAAGTTTGGCGCCCGAGATCCTAAGAGGATTAGCATAACATATAAATATATACATGCATAGATACACACATACGTACGCACGTATGTAAGTACATAGGCGCCAATTAATTTCCTCGTTTTAACTGCTTACCATTTGTGTTGGTCTCTCGTGGCCCAGTTGTGTTGGACCCTCGGGACCCACTCTGTTGTTAGGCATCTTCAGATCCTACCTGAAACTGATCAGGCATGGGACGATTATAATAGTAATGTAATATATTATGATTACAATGGTAGGCAATTACGAATACAGTTATGATTACATTATTGTACTAAACCTCCAGGAAATAATACACATCTTAGATCGTTTTTTTATTATATAGCCTACTAAGCATTTAATAAGTCACAATGACGTACACTGTAAGTGACATTCAGCCAGACGAGGCATGCAAATGAAAATGCCAACTCAGTTTCAATTCAACTAATCATATATATGTCAGTTGTGTTTTAGACATATTTACACTGCAGGCATTTACACAATCAGTAGATTATTGGTTCCATTCATGTTTCGTCCTCCTTAAAAATATATACTTATTTATACCCATTTTACACTGTGCTTGCTGATGCTGTTTCGTATCCTCTAGTTCTTATATCTTCCACAAGTTTAATAAACTGTCTTCAATCAGCATGATGCATAATCAATCAATATTTAAAACAATTTATTTGGCGTCTTCTCAATCTAATTCTCTACCACAATTGTGTTGGCGTTTATCATGGCTAAGGTCTCGCTGTTCTTGAATCAGCTTAGTTGTATGCCTTCGTATTCTTTCTAACTTATATGTGTTGTTCTTATGACGTGATCCTCGTGTTTATATGAAGTATTCTAAACGAGGCATAAGTATTGTCTTAAACAGATGTATAAATAGGTATATTATTTGAAAAAACTACAGATGGACCACAGTGTCTGAATGCATACATACAGAGAGACGGCTTGTCTTGAGAAGAAAACACTCTTATATACTCGTGTAGGTTTTTTCGAAAATGTACTGGAAACCCATATTGTGAAGATCACTTTCAAAGGGTGAATAAGTCTAGGTGCAAGGTAATAAATGCTGATGCTTGATGGCAGAATCCTGAGTTCGTTTGCTACAGGAAGACACAAAGGGTGTGGCGTGGCGTGGCGTGGCGTGGCGTGGCGTGGCGTGGCGTGGCGTGGCGTGGCGTGGCGTGGCGTGGCGTGGCGTGGCGTGGCGTGGCGTGGCGTGGCGTGGCGTGGCGTGGCGTGGCGTGGCGTGGCGTGGCGTGGCGTGGCGTGGCGTGGCGTGGCGTGGCGTGGCGTGGCGTGGCGTGGCGTGGCGTGGCGTGGCGTGGCGTGGCGTGGCGTGGCGTGGCGTGGCGTGGCGTGGCGTGGCGTGGCGTGGCGTGGCGTGGCGTGGCGTGGCGTGGCGTGGCGTGGCGTGGCGTGGCGTGGCGTGGCGTGGCGTGGCGTGGCGTGGCGTCGCGTCGCGTCGCGTCGCGTCGCGTCGCGTCGCGTCGCGTCGCGTCGCGTCGCGTGTCACTACTGCTCATACCAGCTCAACCAAATGTATTCCTCATTTGGTCACATCCAAGGTCCACTTGACATACCGATCTACAATGCTCAACCGATCTCGAGGCAAAATCTTCTGCCAAACCGCAATTCCAAGTTTACAAACATTATGCACGTATTTAGAATTCAAATGTGCCCCCGAACCTTGTTTATTAGATGATATGTTTACATTTAAATATCAGCAGAACATGCACCAGAATTAAGTAAATCCAACATAAAATGTATAAATTCTCCCATCGGGACGGGCCCGCTTTCCCACATGCGCTCCTCGTGACCGTGTCCCAAGGCCTGCTGCATCAGATTTTCATAAATTGTCAATATCGGCCGTTTCAACGAATACAGACAATCTTATGTGTATACACGCGCTAACAGCGCAGGGCGTCCGGGGATCCCAAATATTATGTTTACCATGGTCGGTGATGTCCCGCGTAAAAGTTAAAGTCGTGATCATCACAGACAGCACGCGTGACAACCCCATGTCTCACTGCCATCATGATAGTTATGGTATGGTTGGCGCGTGTTACGGGCGCTAGTACCGCGCCTCGTTGACATACTGAGTGTGAAATTGGCAATGGACGCCCCCCACCCCCACCCCCACTGACATTGAACCAACAAAAGACTTGCTTTAGAAAGCTTAAAAGGATACATGGGCAAACAACCAGGCACATAGGCTTACAAATAGTACCGTAGTAGAACGTCTGCTTATTCCTAATATCTAAGCCAGACGTGTACGCGGTGGATTAAAATGCTAAGCGTCTACTTTGTCATTTTTCATTTCGAAATTATTGAAGACAGTGTGGCAGCTCAGCGCCCGTCCTAATGAATATGAAACAAAAGTCATGGTCTTGGTCGTATGTACCTATAACCGTTGCTAAAACATAACAATTTGCAACTTTTATCATGCCAGTGGTTTGCTAGGAAAACCTTGTTGAACACACAGCATTTTAATTTCATGGGCCGCGCCATACAGTTAGTCTAGCAATATTCGCTCACCAAATGAAAATAGATTTGTAAACACCTAGTCCTATATTTGCCAATAGGATATGGCCATGCTGTTTCCGTCCAAACTCAACTTATGTAACATATGTTGGCTTTGTTTGCTAAAATAGTCCCTTTCTGACTTAGCAGCGCCTTTGACTGGAAAGTTTTCGTTACATGTGTATATACCCGCGTCCCTTAATACGCTACAGCGAAAGTCTAGGTTAACCGATTTCCGAGAACTGCACAGGCGCTTGTCGGTTTACCAGGTTTACTTGGTCAACGTGTGAGCCGCCATGATAGCGGAGATATGACCAAACTCTCCCGCTTCTATAGCAAATTCTGAGTAAACCACTGACGTGATGTTCTTTCTTTTAGATGCACATGGTTAGAATGTTATTAACCCCTTTAGGTCCGAAAAACCATGATTTTGGATTCACCTTACGTAGTGACGTATAAATCGGCAGTTTGCCTACGTTAATTTGGATTACGTAAATATTGGTTTTTTTAAGGTGCCGAGAGGCGATGCGACGGCCGTTCTGGCTTGTGTCGTTTACAGATTAGCTGTTACGGCCGTACAGGCTGTACTTCGAGACCACACCATTTTATTCGTCGTTCGTTTGGAACTCGCCACAATTCTATCTTTATAATTTATATCACTGTTTTTGTACCCACTAAATGTAAGTTTAGAATTATAAATATGCGTAAGTAGTCTATTATGTAGTTAATTTATATAATTTCGCTATAATAGCTTCAGATCACAGCTTAGACACCGTTGATGTTTGCGAAAGACGGCGTCACTATTAATATTTAACTGTTTTTCTCTTTGCAGCTCGACTGTTACTACTATATACAACGGTGTGCGCTATTTGCCTCGTTTCAACTGAAGTCAATAAAGTATATAAAAACACAAATAAGAAATTCAGTGATGCCATGGCCAAATAATTTAGTACTTCAATTTACCGGTTTTAAATCACTGACTCAGCATGATATAAATAAATATTTTTACGCATGTTAAAATAGTATTTGTATAATGTGAGGTGAAACTGTGATTCATTGAAATTGTTATTAGCTATAAAGTACCGGGTTGCTGCACGAGTACCGTCCGCATTCCGCGATACGTAAACCATAACGAGGCTACACTACCTCGTCCCTTTCTACTGCTGATTTTATCGAAGCCAGACGTGTCCTATGTCACAGCAGATTGGAAGTGTTGCTTCCCGCCTTCCTCCCCTAACTACCACCTCTGTTTCTCGTGCTGCATTGTATTGTTCATATATCAATATATGTATGTATAAAATTTTTCGTATTGCTTAGTCTTAATTGACGTCTGTTCTACAAGACTTTGGTGCATATATGTTATTACTATTTTGGGTTAACACCAATTGATTTGACGCTTTCCTTCAAGTGTAATTTTCCCTAGAGGGGTTTTTTGTAGAAGGTTTTAGTGCGTAAACTTACTCCGGTTGGGACAAATGACTGCCCCCACCTTTGCTATTTTTTAATTTGTCATTTACTATCTGTGTGTTTCGATGACCATGTGTTAGCGATTAAGCTATGCCACTGATATAAAGGTATTATTCTACGTTGGTACACTTAGTAAATGACCTTTACCAACAATTACTCTTTGTGTTTTCATTTAGCAAACGAGTTCAGGGTTCTGCCATTAAGACTCAACATGATATAAATATATACTTTTCATTTATGTTCATTTAAAGCTAAGGCAATGTTTAGATAAACATAACATTCCTCATAATTATTGGGGCACATAATTTGGCTTAATTGTTTAGAATGCTTGGTACAACACTTTTCTCAATTTGTTATGTCTACGTTTTAAATTTGTTCAACTTAAGATGTTACTTTTCATCTTATTTTCATTTTTCATTATGGTTTAGTAATGTATATCCTATGTTTGGCCTGTAATGTCTATTTTTGTTCTACTTAAGATGTTACCTTTCACTTATTGTTATCCGTTCATTAGATAAACATTGCAGGAATTCGTTTTTTCGGATACATAATAAAATAGTTTAAAAAAATTGTTTTTTATATCTTATATCAATAATGTAATTTTATTTAATTTAAGTTGCTACCTTTCATTTTCGTTGATTTACACGCCATGCAGTGTTTATCCGAAAACAGCACACCTCGTTGTGTGAGTTACGACACGGTTATATCTTTTTATGCAGCCAGCAAAGCCACTAACGTTTTATCTGTTTCTGTTTATTTGTGTTGGCTATGCGTACTGTCCATCGCCATATTATTTTGCTTTGTTTGCGGAGCCTCATCTAACAAATGATACAGACAAACAAACCTACACAAATACTCAAAACAACATAATTCGTTTTGCGATCACCTATATACTATTTATGACCTTTGTAACGCATACACCTTCATCATACATTGGATTAACATTTAACAAATATGCACATGCTTGTCATTCATACCTCTTAAAGAGCTAATTAATGACATAACTCTTTGATCGCGTTTTTCTTTCACACTTGGGTGGCGTTGAAAACAACAATTTAATGACCACAGTAAATCTTGATAACAATGAATTGCAAGTTATAAAACATTCTTCTTATTTCGACATAGACCACTTCAAGATACTCTTGGCCAAAAACAGTAAACACTTTTCAATACTCAGTTTAAATATTCAATCTGTAAATGCTAAAATTGATTAATTATCAACATTTGTTAGTTCACTACAGGATGACATTATAAATTTAACGTGATTTGCCTACAAGAATGCTGGACATCCAACCTGACCGATTTATCAAATATACAATAACCTGGATATGACTGCATTGCTCAAGGAAAGAGCAGTAGTAAGAATGGAGGTTTAATAATATATGTAACATATTCCAATATGAGGTACAATTAAATATAAACACGTACGAATATAGGGAAGGATAATTAAGGTAACAGGGGGTGGATTATCAAAAGCAATTACTATTGGTAACATATACAGACCACCGAATATGGTAAGAGAACATATTAGGCATTTTATTAATGAATTCACTACAGTAATCTTATCCATAGAAAAATCGAACATAACTATTAACTTAGCCGGAGACTACAATCTTAATCTCCTTAAGATAAACGAAATTGCAATATGCAGCGAATTCTTTGATCTTTTGCCATCCCGTAGTCTATTTCCACAAATCACACTTCCAACAAGATTATCCCACTCCAATGGTTCCCTAATTGATAATATATTCTGTAAATGTCAGAGTTCAACATCCACAGCTACATCTGGTATATTAATAAACAAATTATCAGATCACCTCCCTTGCTTTATTCTCTTACAAATTTCGTTATTCAATCCACCAAACCCTAAATGGATTAAAATAAACACAAAAGACAGGAAACCTATTCTAAATATAGTTACAATATTATAGATGAAGTAATTGAAAATGCCAAGAATAATCAAACGTTGAGCGAATTAGTGAAATTTTATAAATATAAAAAATCCAAATGGATCACTATGGGTCTACTAAAATCCATAACATTTCGAGATAATTTATGTAAGAGAATGAAGCTAACAAATCCTAACTCACGGGAATACGAAATAATGTGTATAAACTTAAAAACATATAATAGTATATTAAAGAGAAGCATACGTGCATATAAACATTATTTTGCGTCCATCTTCGCTAAATATAAATCTGACATCAGAAACACATGGAAAACTATAAATGAAATCATTTCAAGAAAAAAAAAAACAAGAAATGTTTTCCCGAATCTTTTAATATAAAAAACAAAGAAACAACAAACACACTAGAGATAGCCAACGCATTTAACACGTTTTTACAAACATGGTACCAATCTTGTCAATAATATAACCTACTCAGGAGATAAAAATGTCAAGCACTACCTCAAAGAAAATGTAAACTGTAAATTCACACTTAATAACGTTGACGAACTAATTGTACAAAAAAACAATAGACAATCTTCCGTCTAAAAATAGTACAGGGATTGACGGCATTTCAACTAATTTGCTAAAACAAATTGCACCAAAAATAATAAAATCTTTAACGATATTTATAAATCAAGTTTTCAGCACGGGGATATTCCCCGAACAATTAAAGGTGGCCAAAGTCATTTCACTGTTTAAAAAGGGCGACCCGACAATAATTAACAACTACAGACCAATTTCCCTTCTACCACCATATCAAAAGTATTGGAAAAAATCATGGGCAATCAACTATCCTCCTATTTCGAAATAAGGAACTTTAAAAAAAATCAATATGGCTTCCGCTCTGGTCACTTGTTAGAACTGACAGACAGAATAACAACCGAAATGGATAACAATGAGGTACCGTTCAGTATATTCCATGATCTCTCTAAAGTGTTTGATACTTTAGACCATACCACATTACTATGTAAATTAAATCATTATGGTATTGAAGGGGTACCTCTGAAACTATATGAAAGCTATTTATCAAACAGAACACAATATGTAGAATTTGCTGATGTAAAACCAGAAACCTTATCAATAGCAACTGGTGTACCACAGGGCTCCATTCTTGGACCAATTCTCTTTATTATTTATATTAATGATTTTTCACAAGCCAGCCAAATTTTCAACTTCATATCCTATGCAGATGATACCACTTTGTTAAGTACAACGAGCAATTTCACAAATGCACATGATGATGCTGATATACTAATAAATGAAAAATTAATGTATGGCTAGAAATAAATCAACTTTCCCTTAACGTTACCAAATACACATTCGTGGTTTTCCATATGCCAAAAAAAATTAAAAACACCTGTTTCTAAAATAAACAATATAATAATAACAAAGGTTGACGATTTTGATTTCTTGGGATTAACGTTGGATACCCAACTAAATTGGAAAAAACACTCTGAAAATATATCAAACAAATGTTCTAGAATAATCGGTACACTAAATAGGCTTAAACTAGTACTGCCTATGAGAATTAAAATTATGCTATATAACGCGTTATTAGTACCACATATAAACTATTGTTTAATGACTTTAGGGTTCCAATGTCAAATAATTAATCAACTTCAGAAAAGGGCTATACGAATAACAACGTTGAGTAATTTCAATTCACATACTGACCCGCTATTTAAAAAATTAAACTTAATAAAAGTGAACGATATGTTAGCCCTTCAAGAATTAAAATGTTACTATAAATGTATACATAATAAATTACCTACAACATTGGCAGATAGCAACAAACTCCAAGACGCATGGTCATAATAAACGCAACCAAAATAAAATTCACATTTATGGTACAAAGCATACTTTTGCAAAACAATGTATTAAATACAGTTTACCAAATACTATCAACAATACCTCTCAAAGTGTGAAAGACAAACTTTATGCACACAGTTTACAGGGTTTCATAAATTATGTAAAGTATCATATCATTCAGAATTACAAAAACACGTGCACAATGATCAACTGTTATACCTGTACACACATGCACAATCAACTTCAATGATGATAGCTACACTCAAACACTATAAATACATTTTCACTTTCTCACCTCACTACATACACCACAGCGGCATAACAAAACAACAATCCAGGTTTTCATTGACGGTGGACGTTACTACATTTTAATGTTGATAACTTTATATCTATATTCTTTACTTTCCTCAGAAACTAAAATAAAAGAATACGACGGGTGGCTCCTACGGTAACAAGTTTTAATAAGTGTTTGTGGGAGTCTCCATGATCCTCTCTGTATTATACAGTAATATTTTATTACGTACAATTATATACTGATATAGTATTATTATTTATTGCGTGTACAGTTTGGATCTAATAAATTACTCACTTACTTACTTACTGTGATGTATTGAAACGTATTTATTACGACCGCATGGTTTGGTCATTCACCCGCACAAGACAAGTTATTGAACTCCGAACTCTGACAGTGAAACCGGGAGCATAGGTTTTCTCATCCACTACATCCCTCCCAACTTTAGTGAGAAAAAAACACATTCAATCGAGACGTAGCAAATTGTCCTGTAAAAAATAATAATAGTTCTTGATTACTGTTATAAACAAGCAAAGACATTGCAAGTAAAGAACTAATAAAATTACAAATCCAAACGTTCAGGGTGTTTCCTGATACGTTCCGAACGTCTAGGCTCTGATGCTGCAGCAGGCACAATGTCAGTTTGTTGACTTGCTGCGGGCGGCTTCGCTGTTGAGCGAAGTTGCGCCTGTTGATCTGCCTCAGACTTTTCACCAAATTCGGTCACATCCCCTGGGAATGTCTCCAACGGCGTAGGCCGGACCAATGGCATCACCTGATGACTCGACAGTCTTCCTTGCAGCTGATCGCTGTGATGTCGTGCAATAGTGCCATCTTCTAGACGGACGGTGTACGATACCGGCCCAGTCTGAAGATGAATGGTGCCCGGTACCCAACTTGCAGTGTTACCGTGGTACCGTAGAGCATACACCAATTCACCAGGTTGGAAAGTTCGAACTTTGGCATGACGGTCATGTTTCGCCTTCTGTTTGGTCTGTTCAACTACGACCTTTACACATACATCTGGTCTGATCAGGTGAAGTCGGGTTTTCAGCTGTCGATGCATTAATAGTTCAGCAGGTGCTATGCCCGTCGTGGAGTGAGGTGTGATGAGGTAATCGAAGAGGAAGCGTGCTAGCTTGGTTTCCAAGTCACCTCCATGCATGCGCTTTACTCCTTCTTTTACAATTCCAACGGCTCGTTCGGCTAGGCCATTAGAGGCAGGGTGGTGTGGAGCACTCGTAATGTGCTTGATGCCATTGTGTCGGCAGAAATCTTGAAACTCTTCACTGACGAAACCAGTGGCGTTGTCACTGACGATGACATCAGGGATGCCATGAGTGCTAAACGACTGTCGCAGTTTGCTGATAGTAATAGCTGATGTTGAGCTTGACGTATGGTGAGTGTCTATCCACTTCGAATGGGCGTCAGTTACCACCAGCATCATTCTGCCCATGAATGGACCTGCATAGTCGATATGCAGTCGCGACCAAGGTCTATCGGGGAATGACCATGGTTGTAGGGGAGCTTCCGTAGGTCTTGGCCGGCTACGCATGCAGATGTCGCAGGTTTTGGCCGTTTTCTCAATGTCTTGATCGATACCAGACCACCACATCAGACTGCGGCCTACGGCTTTCATGCGGACGATCCCAGAGTGTGCGTTGTGCAGTTCTTCCAAAAGTGCTTGGCGGTGGGCACTTGGAATAATCACTCGTGTGCCCCACATGAGACAACCATCATGGATGCTGAGTTCATCTCTTCTTTGAGTGTACGGCTTCAGGAGTTCGTTGTCGTCATGATCTGGAAATCCATCCCTCGTCCTGATGAAGACTTGTGACAACAACGGGTCACGCGATGTTTCACGACGTATGTCACTTGCAGTGACAGGAGAAATGTCCAAATACTGCATCGTCAGTATCGTGTCCGCTGACACTGGTACATGTCTCGGAGCGCCACCTACCGGAAGGCGGCTAAGAGCGTCTGCTTGTCGGATGCTTTGGCCCGGTCTGTGGATAATCTGGTATTCGTAGGCAGCCAGTGTTAGGGCCCATCGCTGCATCCATGGCGACAGCATCTGTGGAACGGCTTTCGTTTCTCCAAACAATCCAAGAAGCGGCTTATGATCTGTGACGATGGTAAACTTGTGACCCCACAAGTACTGGTGAAACTTCTTCAGTCCCATTATGACGGACAGGCCCTCTTTGTCACTCTGAGCGTAGTTTTTCTCAGCATGCGAGAGACTTCTGGAGTGATACGCTATGGGTTTCTCTGCACCATCTTCCATGACGTGAGCAAGAACGGACCCAATGCCGTATGGAGAGGCATCACATGTGAGTACCAACGGTTTGGAGGAGTCAAAGTGAGACATGACCTGTGGGGAACTCAGCATCTCTTTCGTCTTGTTGAAGGCCTCTTGTTGTGTCTCCAGTACCAATTGGTGTCTTTCTTCAGCAACTGATGCATGGGGGCCAGCATCGTCGCCAGGTTTGGCAAGAAACGACCATAGTGATTCACCATCCCAAGGTATGAGCGTAACTCGGTTATGTTGGTGGGCGCTGGAGCAACACGGACTGCTGACAGTGTCTCACCGGACGGGTGTATGCCTTCGGCATCGATCCGATGACCCAAGTAATCGACCTCGTCACTCAAGAATTGACACTTGGATTCTTTCAGGCGGAACCCAGCTTGAACCAGTCGTTCGAACACGCGATCAAGTGTCTGCAAATGTTCATCTTCTGTTGGTCCTGTCACCAACACATCATCCAAATACACCGTTGTGTTCGGTATGCCCTTCAAGAGCGAGTCCACGACACGTTGGAATATGCCAGGTGCTGATGACACTCCGTACGGTAGTCGCTTGTATGTGAAAAGACCTCGCGGCATGTTGATGGTGATGTACTTCCGACTGTCAGGATGTAGCTGGATCTGTTCATATGCGTGACGCATGTCGAGCTTCGTGTACGTGGTACCGTTCCCAAGCTGTGCATACAAATCCTCTATTCGGGGAATAGGATAGCTGTCCAGTTTGGCTACTTGGTTCACTGTGAGTTTGTAGTCACCACAGAGACGTACACTCTTGTCTGCCTTCATTACTGGTACCACAGGGGCGGCCCAGTCCGAGTACTGGACGGGCTCTATGATATCCTCAGCCAGGAGTCGATCAATTTCCTTGTCCACCATGTCTCGTACAGCCTGCAGTTGAGGTTTCTGCTTCCGTGTTGAGTGTGCTGTATTCAACTGATGAACCACAGCCCAGTCCAATTTGAGTTTACTCAGCCAGTTCCTGCCAAGTAAGCTTGGACCGTTGCCAGGCACGACCATGAGCGGAAGTTGATGTTGGTCGCCAGTTGTAGCTTCTACCATGACGTTGATGACACCCATGATCTTCACACACTGTCCTGTATATGTGCGAAGCGTGTCCTTTGTGGATCTTATGTTAGGCCGTGCCGAGTTTCGCCAGTGTTTGTGCAACGTTTCTTCGCTGATGATCGAGAGAGCGGCACCTGTATCTACTTCCATCAGAAGCGTCTTCCCATCTACTTGTATTTGGGTAACGATCGGATATGGACGTGGTCCCGTCATACTGAACATGTTGTATGTCGCTCCAGTGTGTTCAGATGGGACACAGTCTTGTATCGGTGCCGTCAGCTGATGAGTGCGGTTTCTTTTCCTTTTTTCAGCTTTCTGTTTTGCGAAACAGTTGCTCATGATGTGTCCATCTTTGTGACAATATCGGCATTGAGCATCCTTGTAGTGACACTCATCCGCCGAATGAGACGTTTTGCCACATCTGAAACATGGTTTCTGACGATTCTGAGCGGGTGGTTTCTTCTCCCACTTTCTCGTTGAATGCTTACGGGCGGTCACTTTGTTTACACACGGTGTACTGTCGTGTGCAGCAGCGTTTAACTGAGCAGTGTTAACACCAGCTGATTCCATGGCAAGTGCCATTTGTAGAGCCTTTTTGAAATCAAAGTCGACTTCTCCCAACAATCGTCGTTGAATGGTCGAATCTGCTACACCACAAACTAACCGGTCCCTCAGATTTTCTTCCAGGATAAACTGGGCAGTCAGCTGCGCACCAACCTTCGTTTAACCAAAATCACAGTTTCTGGCCAGATTTTTCAGTCCGGCTACAAAGTCACCTATTGATTGTTCCTTCTTCCTGTACGCAGAATAGAAGTTGTACCGTTGCAAAATTGTGTGTGGTTTCGGTTCATAATGCGTTTGTAGCAATTGGCACAGTTCAACGTACGTCAGGTCAGCCGGCGTACGTGGCGATGCGAGGCTGCGGAGCAAAGTATAAGTTTCGGCACCCACTGCTTACTTGCGGCGGCGTTGTCGATGTCATTGGCCTCAAAATAAACCCTAACCTGTCCTGGTAGGAAGACCAATCCTTCCCCGTAAACTCCGGCAAATTGCCGTGCCGTGACATGTTTTGAATGCTGGCGCCTGTTGTTTTTCGTGAAGCCGATTTGACGCGTTGTAGTTTTCCGTGAATTTTGCGGGAAAACTGTGATGACAGTCAGTCTAAGCGTAGCTTTGGGTTCCTTTTTTCTAACCTTCTATGTGCAGTGATGATCACTGATAATCAGAGTATACTTCCTGACATGAAGTTTTCATCCTCGTCGCCAAATGTGATGTATTGAAACGTATTTATTACGACCGCATGGTTTGGTCATTCACCGGCACAAGACAAGTTATTGAACTCCGAACTCTGACAGTGAAACCGGGAGCATAGGTTTTCTCATCCACTACACTTACTTACTTACTTACTTACTTAATTAATTAATTACTTACTGTCTTTATTTTGTTGAAGTAAATTGAACCAAACACATAAGTGCACCACATTCATAAGGGTGAAGTTATCAAGACAAGAGCGCAGGAACCAAAATTGCCTTCATAGTTTTGCTTTCATTATGGTTGTTCTGCCAGCCTAAGCTATTCACATGTAAATATTCCAGCAGTCACTATAAAAACCGTGTTTGGACTTGCATGACGCGACAGGCCAAGCATGGAACCCGTCGTCCGCGACATCACTGCACTGGCAAAGTCGGTATTCGGTCATGCATGAAATTATCGGCCAAGCCTGGAACACCCGTAATATGTTCATGCAGCTATCTGTCTCAACTCAGTGTGCGACAGGCATAAACAAATCACGTCAGGTTCACGCTTTTCGAAATCTTGACTTATGTCGCAATGCACGTTTAGCTTTACTCCTAACACTGCAGAGATTAAATTGCATTATGCACCGAAAGAACCACGAGTAGAATGAATAAAGCAAACTAATCATAACATCTAAAACTGCATGTTTCTCATCACTTCCTAAGCAGGTACTAACCTGGAAGAAGGTTTAAGCCCTTCAAACAGCTGGCATATCTAGTCAACACCAGTGCAGACGACACGTCTTGTCATCGAAGGGAAGGTCACGTATATAGCAAGTGTGTGTACTTCCTCGGCCCCTGGTGACCATAACAACCATGGCGAGGTGTCTTATTGTCATTAATGTTTGAACATGCTCGCTTGGTGGCGCGCCAAAATGATAAAGAATGTTATTGTTTGCCTGTGTTTGTTTACTTGACTAGTTCCCAACACACAGTGCCACTGTTCCAGTCAGCTGTTTGGTATTGATAGTAGTCATACTTACTTTGATTTCACGTATGATCAATTTTCGGCAGAATTTCACAGTTTTTGGTAAAACTTTGGTCTTTGTGGAATTGTTGTTCTGTAAACATATATTTAAGTACTTTATCGAATGTATGTGCGAATATATCCTAAGTAAAACATTCTATATTGAATCAATCAAATAATAAAAATCGGTTGTGCCCTTTGCAATCCGATACACGCGTGGCCACGCATTTCTACACTGGGCCATCAGCGGTGTCATTACAATAAGACTATCAGTTGGTTTGAAGCACGGATTAAACACGTGGTCGACCAAATAGTACCGGCCTAAGCAGTACCGGGCTTTTCATTCCGAAATCATTGAAAGGTACGTAATGCGAAAGGTAACAAGGTGTGTGATGAAAACTACTGGGAAGTTACGCGTGTAGAAAATGTCGGTCTATAAGAACTGTCATGACACTGTTGGTAGCACAATTATGTTCTCGAGTCGTGGTCGTGGTATGTATTTACTAGTATAAAGCAAAAGAGTTTGTAGCAAGTGGCGATACCACTCACCGTTTATCATCGGTATGATTGTATCAGTGATGTGAAATGTCGTGTTTAAAACGATATATATTCTGTGTATTTATGATTTGAAAACATCACTAAATGTTTGCCTAACAGTGAATCAGCCGCGATTGCTCGACGATAAGAAAGCACTATTTCGCATATACTTTGCACAAATCCTACCAAAGGATTCTTTAACGATGAAGCGACGAAAAAGATCACTTCTGTATTTCATCGTCAGATTTCTTAGGGATAATGTTAAAGCGAGGCGACAAAGAGACGATATGGTGTATTTAAATTATTTATTATGTCTGCTAACGGAAAATAAAAAAAAAATCTTCACGAATTATCTCATTTTTTAAACCAAAAAATATGTAGCTATTTATCCCGTATACGGGGCATGTCGCTACACCTTGTGAGGCTAATTGTTAATGCTGTAACAATCACATATTATCGTTCACATTCAATCGTCATAACACAAAACTGCTTACACGCCTATATCCACAGGAACCTGAGCTCGAAATCAATAGTTGCTACCCCCCCCCACCACCACCACCACCACCACCCTAAAACGAGATGTCCTGTAATATCAAGTGTTTAGATGATCCTTTACATAATGGATAATGTGACGCGATTTGCAAAGACACGACAGTAGCTAATGGCATAAAAAGTATTCATGTTCGTAAATATGTGTATTTATGGTTTGAAAACATCACGGAATGTTTGCCTAACAGTGAATCAGCAGCGACTGCTCGACGATAAACAAAAAGTACTATTTCGTACATACATTACACAAATCCTAGCAAAGGATTCGTTGACGATGAAGCGAGGAAAAACCTCACTTCCGTATTGATTTATTTACTTACATACAGAGTGTGAAGAAAGCTAGGAAGAGGGTGAAGAAAACAGAGAGTAAAGGGAGCTAAGAAAGCGAAGAGAGCTAAGAAAGCGAAGAGAGTAGAGAGCTAAGAAGGCGAAGAGAGCAAAGAGAGCTAAGAAAGCAATGAGAGCAAAGAAAGTGAACAGAGCTAACAGAGTGAACGGAGCCAAGAGAATCTACATAGCTATGGGAGCAAAGAGAATGAAGAGAGTGAAGAGAGCGACGAGAGCGAAAAGAGAGTGAACAAAGTCAACAGAGCGAACAAAGCTAAGACAATCTAGAAAGCTAAGGAAGCGAAGAAAGTTAAGAGAGCGAAGAGAGGGAAGAGAGCGATGAGAGCAAAGAAAATATAGAGCGCGAAGAGAGTGTAGAGAGTTAAGAGAGTCAACAAAGATAAGAGAACTAAGAGAGTGAAGAGAGTGAATGAGCAAAGAGAGCAAACAGATTGAAGAGAAAGATGATTACGTAGAGAGCAAAAATAGCTAAGAGAGAGAAGGGAGCGAAGAGCGTGAAGAGAGAAGTGAGAGCTAAGAGAACAAAGAAAACAAAGAGAACGGAGAGAACAAAGAGTCTGAACAGAGCTAAGAGAGTGAAGAGAACTAAGAGAGAAAAGAGAAGCTTGAAGACATAAGAGGGAGAAGATAGTGAACGAGAGAAGAGAGCAAAGAGATCGAAGAGAGCTAAGAGAGTGAATAGAGCAAAGAGAGCTAAGTGAGTAAAGATAGCTAAGAGAGCGAAGAGAGAGAGCTAAGATAGCGAAGACAGCAAAGCAAGCGAAGAGAGTGAAGAAGGTTAAGAGAGACAAGAGAGTGAAGAGAGCAAAGAGAGTGGTGAGAGTGATGAGAGTGAAGAGAGCGAAGAGAATGAATAGTGAAGAATGAAGAGAGTGAATATAGTGAAGAGAGCAAAGAGAGCGAAGAGAGCAATGAAGCCAAAGAGGGTGAAGAGAGTGAAGTGTTAATTTAAGTGTCGCTATGATAGGTAAAACAGTCGTTCAGTTAAACCATGAATATAGGAGTAGCATACCGGTCCTTTGCAATTTATGGTTTCCGCTTAAGGTAGGTGGCGCCACACAGCGGATAGTGACCGCACTGTTGAGCGCCACATGGCGGATAATGGAACTACTTTTGCTGCTTCAGTGTTTTACTACTTCGCTATTTCATTGTCTATCGTGAGAGTGGCCGTGTTAGGTCAAACTTTTTTTTATATATTTGGTCTATAGAGACAATGCTTGGTAGGGAAATAGTCGGTAGAGGGGCTATTTGAAAAATAGGACATATACGGTCGCCAGAGGCGCTCCATGGACGGGATGTAGGTCAAGGTATTACATAATTATATACTCACTAAGGGCGCTGTTTTGAAAGGAAAAGAGTTAGTTAGTACACATATGGTCGCTGAGGGGGGGCGCTTCTTGGACAGAATGTATGTTAAGTTAGTATACATTTCTTCACTGGAGGCGCTATTACAAATGTTGTCACTAGGAGGCATTTCTTGGGAAAATACAGGTACTTAGAAGAAATACATAAGGGTAGTAACTTTGTGTGCTGGCGCTTCAGCAGTTTTTGTTACGCTCGAAACATTTCCATTCGTTGGTTCATGTTTTTGATGAGTTGTTTAATAATATTTAATACATTATTCTTGGACATACAGTCTCATAAAAGGCAACTGACCATGCACTGACATGTCATGTGCTAACTATTTAAAACGCAACCGGAAACACGACTGGGTAATAACTGACGTTTTTTAGCACTTAAACTTGTTTAGCACTTAAGAACTTTTAAAAGAAATGCTATCTTTTAAGACGGTGTTTGTTCTGTTTCCAGGACGGATTTGTGTCATTTTACGAGGGAGGCACTGATTGCAGTGAATAGCCGTGGCCCTGATTGTCAAAACGGTACGGCTATATTCTCGCTGGAGTTCATTCATACTGCATAAATAAAGAACGTTTTGCAATGATGACTCTTCTTGGTATGATTTCATAGGTCAAGTTATTATTGGTCGGTAGGGGGCGCTTCTTAGGAGGAATATATATCAATGTTAATACACATATGATCGCTAGGGGCACTTCTTGGGAGGAATATAGATGAAGTTATTACACATTTATTCGGTAGGGAAGAACATAAGTAACATTATTGCATATTTGGTCGTTAGAGGCACTACTTGGGAGACTACTTGGAAGGAATGTGGGTGAAATTATTGTATATTTGGTCACTAGGAACGCTACTTGGGAAGAATATAAGTAAAGTTATTGCACATTGTGTTGCTATGGGTGCTACTTGAGGTCAAGTTATTACATATTTGAGCACTAGTGGCACTACGTGGGAGAATACTGGTCAATATTAATACGCATATAGCGTCGCTCGGGACTTTGCAAATTACATATATGGTCGCTAGGGGCGTTGCTTGAAAGGAAAATAGGTCAAGATATTACACATATGGACGACAGAGGCATTGTTTTGGAAGGAAAACAGACCAAACTATTATATATGTGGTCGCTAGAGCACTATTTTGGGAGGAATGTGTTTTACAAATAAATAAACTGCTTCATCTTCTCCAAGGGGATGTATGCATGTATGTGTGTGCGTCTATTTTACTGGTGGAGTTTGAGAGTTAATGGAGCACACTAGTTAAATTTACAGACCAGCGCTATGATTTCACTTAAATATATCGTATATGCTTACCAGAATTATTTTTATAGTTGTGCATGTTAGTAAAACATATACATGTAGGTATGTCTATCTACCTACCTGACTACCTACCTACCTCACTCCCTAACTGACTATCGCAAATACACAGAATACGTCGCGTCTATGGTTGAAGAGTAGTTCTATTGTAACTTAAAACCCTTGTAATGCCTTCGGCGGTGTGAGTGCTTTGCTGGCGATTTAAGATGAATATAGTATTCTGGCGTGCGTAGCCAAACATTATTGGCAACACGGTGATAGGACGTATGAACCACTCCCCGTACTAATTCGTACAAAAGAAGAGTCGATGTTAACGTCTCATTTCCGAGAAAAACGCAATGGTCAGATAACCAAAGTGTGTAATATATAAAGAGGCGGCACTCGCCAAGTAAAGCGTGATTACCGACGCGCGCGTCCCGTGTGGTGACGAAGGAAGCCGGCCCGATGCATCAATCCGTTCAATGTAATCACCTCTTTACATAGATGATGACAATAAAAGTAATTAAATTTATGTTTAAATAGAAGAAATATCATGTCTTAGGGATAACAGATCTGTTAGTATTCTTTAATTAATACAAAAACCTATTCTCACCAAGTAATAAAATCTTGACAAGTTTACTTTTCGCACCTACATTAATTTAATTAACTGCAGTTCATTTGATTTTCTTCTAAATTATCAAATTAAAATGTTGACAAATCACTATATTTTCATGAATATATTTCCGTATTGCTGCGCCAAGTGTTTAGAACTTTATTCTTAAAAGTTTACTTCAGAATAAATACATACTTAATTTCATTGAATTATTTGCTTGCCAACATTTTTTAATTATGGATGGTTGTGAATGAGAACGAGACAGGGGATTGCTCAATTGGAGGGATATGAATTTGAAAAGGAACAGAGCTTTGAATAGAAAACCATTAATTATATTGTATTGTATTCTGTATATCAAGAGCCCAACGCTATATTGCATTTGCAATCCATTTATTGTCACATTTGCAATAATTTGTTTGTGTTCATTATCATCGAGTGATGAATTATGTAGAAAACATTATACATTGTAGTGAATGTAGCGAATCCAGGTTTTCCGATCCACAGCCCAGATTTGTGAGGGACCAGGGCTTGAGAACAGACGGCGGGTTCGTATCTGCCAGGAAGCTGTCCGCCTGTTGTACGCTCGCGAACAGGTTCGAGGTACTGATAGCACAGTTGGGAGCTAGATTAAACTGACCCTCGGTAATGGGCTGATTTGAAAGGCACACTGGTCACACGTGCCAGTGCACATTCAACAATGAACCACCCAACACAATGAACCACCCAACACAATGAACCACCCAACACGGAACAAGTCTTTTTTTCCCCGTACAATTTTCAAAGTTAATCGAATCATGTCCATTTTCGATAGCAGCCGACTCCTCTGTGAGGTAAATGTCTATGACAAATTTAAAAGAAATCCGTCAACATTTGAAACTTGTAGAGCGTGCACAAGCAATCTCTACTGATGCGGCGATGGACGTGATGACTAAACCATAGTAACCCCCCCCCCCAAGTGCATTCGTGTGGATTATACAATAAAACAGTTTTCCAAGTTTAAAATGTTACATGCACACATGCAATTAACTACATGTGACTAAATGTCATTGTTTTTCTATTCTTTCCCTCTTTCTGGTCTCTTAGTTATATATTTGCTTCCCTGGCGGTGTGATGTAGCTTGATGTTATCAATTAAATGTACAATAACAAGGCAAATACTTTATTTTTTAATATTATTTTTCTAATAAAAGGTTGGTACCACAGCCATTGGCACTGTACTGTTGTAATATGATAAATTACATGACAAATGATTGACATGATTAATAGTAGCTTTATTCCTTGGCAGCAGATTTTCAAATAGTAATAGGGAAATGATGCCTAGGAATCTTAGCCGTCTAAGAACGAAACTCAGTCAGACCTGGATTTTAACCCTACTATCGCCCGCATACTTTCCAGTTTCTATATGATTGTAATGCTTATTTTCATTGATTTCATTGTTTTACCTATCCGTGTCTTTCGGTAAACTAAAACACTGAGGTTTCTCCGAGATTTTCTGCTGTTGTTGCATGCAATAGCTGCAACAAAATGACCCATGCTCTTCGAACGTCATGGCGGCTTATCCACCGCTGCACCTTCTTCACCACACGGGGGCACCACAATCTCAAACGACACTACGCGCGGAAAAGGAAGTGCAGCCTCTTTATATATTACACTGTTTGAGATAACTACGAACGGACCAGTGTAAAAGCACGCACGTGAAACCTGCTATTAAAGCCATTCCTATATAATATATACCGTCTGGCTGACGGCGTCAACGGAACAGCATTTTGCTGCCAACAGCAGACATGGTAGTGTCACCACAGATGTTAACATGAAAGTTATTGTACATCGAAATTTTTTTCTATTACTTGTAGTTAAATCTCACACATATTGTTATTTTCCACACTGCCTACCTTTCGACGATGTCGTAATGAGAAGACAGGTACTACATAGGTCTGTACTTATTCGACGACCATGTGTTTAATCCGCGCTTAACAAATATGTTATGTTTTTTGGAAGAAATCACTAAGTGGATAGACGTGGGATCGCCAGTAGATATTATCTACTTAGATTTTCAGAAAGCTTTTGACAAAGTGCCACATCAAAGATTACTACTTAAATTAAAAGCCCATGGTATCGGGGATAGCATAACTGACTGGATAGAACAATGGCTGACTGACAGAAGACAACGAGTTGTAGTAGATGGAGAAGTTTCAAATTGGAAATCGGTTTTGAGTGGGGTACCTCAAGGATCAGTATTAGGACCTATATTATTCTTAATATATATCAATGACTTGGACGACAGTATAACACGTAACGTACTGAAATTTGCGGATGACACAAAACTGTTTAGAAAGGTTAATATTGATGGTGATAAACAACATTTACAAAACGATCTAGACAGATTAGTGAAATGGTCTGAGAAATGGCAGATGGTGTTCAATTTTGGGAAATGTAAATGCCTACATACAGGACATGGGAACTTGGATGTAAACTATAAAATGGGAGATACTGTTCTGGGTACTACTGTAAAAGAAAAGTACTTAGGAGTTACAATAAGCGCTGATATGAAAGTTTCAGAGCAGTGTGGTATTGCAGCTTCAAAGGGTAATCAAATTCTTGGATTGATTAGAAGAAACATAACATACAAGGGGAAAAGGTTAATTATACCTCTTTATAAAGCAATAGTTAGACCACATTTAGAATACTGTATACAAGCATGGAGACCATATCGTAAGAAGGATATAGATACGCTTGAACGCATACAAAGGAGAGCAACTAAAATGATTCCAGAACTGAGAGACCTTAGTTATGAAGAACGCCTGAAAGAATGTGGTTTAACAACTCTAGAGACAAGGAGGTTAAGAGGAGATCAGATTGAAGTTTTTAGGATATTGAATGGGTATGAAAATATTGATAGAAATATGTTTTTCTCGCTCAAGAAGGACATGAGGTAAAATTAGTAAAGGATCAATGTAGATTGGACATATCAGGAAGCACTCGTTCTCACAGAGGACAATAAATGAATAGAACAAATTGTCTACAGATTGTGTAACTGCTAGCAGCGTGAATATGTTTAAAAACAAGGTTGACACATATCTCAGGAAGGCGGGTTATAAGTAGATGAACATTGTTGGACTCTCGATAAGCCAATGGCTTCCTTGTCCACTTGCCACCTGGGCCTTTGGCTTGGATGGCAAATCTTCTTAAATCTTCTTAAATCTTGTTCTTGACAACTGGTGGCGACGTCTTAATAATTGATCCTGTGCAACGATGCGTGGCCATGCACGAAGCCGCTTGAAAAAACCAGAGTTCTGCCAATTGTGTGACGGCACCGATGGTTATCTGTAAAACAACAGAATGATGTTTTAATACTACAGACGGACGCGGCTGAAGATATAAATACACACGGATTTAGTAATACTACGGACGAACACGGATGTGTACCTCGTGCACGAGGCTACCCGTGTCGCGTCCCATCTAAAAACGTGGTTGCCCGCGTCATGTCTCACCCTAGCACACGGCTGCCCGTGTCTCTCCCTAGCACACGACTGCCCGTGTTGTGTCCCTCCCTAGCACACGAATGCCCGTGTTTCTCACTAAACACGGCTGCCCGTGTCGTGTCCCTCCCTAGTACACGGCTGCCCGTGTTGTGTCCCTCCATAGCATACGGCTGCCCGTGTCATGTCCCTCCTTAGCACACGGCTGTCCCTGTCGTGCCCCTACCTAGCATACGGCTGCCCGTGGCGTGTCCCTCCCTAGCTCACGGTTGCCCGCGTCGTGACCCTCCCTAGTACACGGCTGACTTAATGCTTACTTACCCATTTCACTTACGGTGCCGTTAGGCAAACAACAAGCCATAGAGCGCAATTCATTCCTATATTCAGCCATTCTTTGTATCCTATTCTAGCATTTGTGTCTTAATTTTCTGGGTGTGTTCGTCACTTGTGATAGTTCGTTGCTTTTTTCCAGAATGCTAGCATTGACGTATGCCAATCATTTAAATATCCCATATATCAAGGTCGTCGCGACTGATATTCCGATGTTAACCTACTACGATACCGCACCCGACAAAGGAGTGTTTTAGACCAGTGGATATAAGGAGTGGCTAAGAACGAGAACGTCGATTCGTGGCGTTGGGTTGACACAATGTAACTGTAACAGAGTTAGCGGTATTTGTCTATGACATACTCTTAAATCACGTATTAGCTCAATATGGGTTGTTTGTCACACAAGAAAAGCTAGCCAATGTGGGGAAATGTTTAAACAGTGTAGCGTAAATGTAAAAATATACATATTTAAGAAGAAAAATATAAGGAGGTTTAACAACGGAGAAAAGCTACTCATGCACCTGCGTGAGGAGCAGTTACTTCCACGTTTAGATTGTTGCATGTCAGCATGAAACCTTACAATTACAATACAATATATAATACTTATGTTGCGCTAATATCCTCGGGAAACCCAAGCTCGGCAGCGCGCCAAACAAAAGGGGTTAAGCAGTTCTTAACCGATATGCAGTTCCAGTTGTAAACAGTTGGATTGGTACGCTTGGGAGCTATGGAGGATAAGCAAGTTTAAACAGGTGGGTTTTTAGTTTACGGCGAAATGTTGCTATATTTCCTACATACTTAACACTAACAGGGAGTGAGTTCCACAGAGTCTCCCTCCCTCCCTCCCTCCCTCCCTCCCTCCCTCCCTCCCTCCCTCCCTCTATAATTTGGGGTGTGCTTTATCTGCCGGTTTGACCGAATATGGTCAACTTTTGCCAATTATGGAACCAAAATCCGATTAAAAGTAAACACTTTTAAATGAGTAAAAGTTATTGTAGCCTGAGGCATAGGATCTACTGAAACATTGTTCAAAGCATTACACTAATTGTATCAATGAAATTTCCTAAAATTTAAGGCCAATCAGAGGTTTCTCGTGTAAAGGGGACACCAAAATGTTTGTGTCCCTTTACACGGGGAACAGCAACTGTGAATTGGGCTAATAATTAATTTGTACATTTTCTTGTAGTTCCGGAACACTACATTTCTCTCACACTGGCAGCAAGCAATTGTTAGAACAATAAATGGTTTTGTAATTTTAAAAACATGTACATGCTGTATGTGCTAGAAACCCATTATACTATGTTTGCCCAATGTAACATCAGAAATATAAATGAACACTATTTATCTGAAAGAACCAAAGCCAAAATGAAAGGTTACTCGTGTAAAGGGGACACCAAATTACCAAAATATTATTGGTGGGGGACCAACTTTTCAGTCTTTTCTCAAGTTACATGAATTAGTTTAATAACAAGTCTGATAGAAAATTAAAATTGAAAGTGTATACATGAAACTATTTAGGTATACATGTAGGCTGTGACAGAACAGAAAATTAAACAATGTTGACAATATATACCAGAGATACAATATATTTTTCGAATCCAACTTAACAATGTATTTAAAGTAAAACCTGAAAGTGGCACCTCCATATCATAATATAAGCACAAAAATGTAAGAGCTGTCCTGGGGAAGTTCACTGTTCAACTTCTTTTTACTGTTTGAAAAGCTTCTTGGCCTTCGTCAAGTCAAATTAGCCAACCTTCACATATTCTGGTGCTGGAAATTTGCTGATGATATCACATGCTGGATGGAGGAAAAAAAACTTCTTCACCTTGTGGCCAGGTATAAAGGTTTCTGTTGTTTTCTACCATGTATGACAAGCTGTAACCATCTTCAAGTATTAAAGCTACATGTGATAAAAAGAGGAAAGAAATAAGGGTCAAACATAAATTTGTCATTTTCAAATTAAAAATAAAATGATATCTTGTTGGTTGAACACAAGATAACAGCTGTAAACATTGAAGGTCTGGGATAATGAAGGGTGTTAATCTGTCAATGTAATCATAGTGGTAAAATAAAACTTACCTTGGCTACATGCATCTGATCTGCTTTGTTCTGGAATTATAAAGCAAGTATTATACTTATAGTAATATAAGTATTACACTTCGTTTTTCCCCTTTTTGACATATTACGTTATGTAATGTAGTAATGACGTTAGTGTATAATTTTATTGCGTTGAAATAAACAATAAAATTCATTCGAATATTCATATAAGTAACTAATTTTCTAAATATTCGCGGAACACATTCGGTTTTGTCATAATTACGTAACAATGCCCAGTGATGGCAATACCGGTCTTCGTGGTGACAAATATGGGAAACTAGTATCGACAGTAACAAAACCAATCGCCGTGTTGTAGTCACCTTATTTATATTTTTGTTTCAATTCGGCCCACATTTGCACAGTCCGATAACGTATGATACAAAACAGATTTACTCTACGGCAATACAGAGTAATCACAATGATTGTGCAAAATAAAGTTTTTCTTAGATCCTAAGAAAAAGAACTCTCTTCATAGGCGGATCCAGAGGGGGGTCCGGACCCCCTTTTTTGAGTACCAAAAATCCATTGCAATTGCATATCAACGGGGGACAAAGGCATTGCAAAGAAGCAACGGTGACGTCGTTCATAGATTCACTGCACACGCACACCGCGCACACGTGTACACACACCCACACGCCCACCTCATGTTTGACCATGTCTCCCCGCGAAAGAATGAACATACTGTGGGAATGTTTGGCACTAATAGACGTGTTGGGCGCAGTTGCTGGATCTGCGCACTCCTGCGCAATGTGCAGATTGCGCTCGATTGCGCTGCGCAATCCTCGGATACTCGAATATCTGCAGATTGCGCAGCCATCCGCATACTGCGCAGATCCAGCAATTGCGCTCAACACGTCTATGAGCGCCAAACATTCCCATAGTATGTTCATTCTTTCATAGAAAGGAACAAACGAAAAATTTTCTCAAGCTACATTCTGTATTAATAATCAACGTGACTCAAATCATGTGTGCTAATATTATCACAATGGAAAAAGCAACGTGTAGTGGAGCTTGTTGTGTAACAGATCTGCTGATGAACAACAGTTATTAAAACACAGCTGATATAAAACGAGTTTCTAGTATCTAGTTATTTCCAGCTCCCGGCAACGTTCTATTAACTGACTATGGTCTTTATAATTATATTGTGGTTAGAATGTTATGTATCATTCAACTAGTTAGCCTTTTCAAACCTTTATCGCCAAGCCGACCTCAGTGGTTCTTTAACATCCCAAATTGAGACGGGACCGACAATAACGTGATCTCCGAGTTACGAGGGACACACAGTCCACAATGTTGAGAGCCAGGGTTATACACCAAATCTACCGTGTCCAGTTTACGTCTTGAATTCAGAACTTTGGCATGAAAGGCGGGTGGGCAAATCACTAGGATAACCTGAGGCAGCCCGCCCCCCCCCCCAAGGAAAACGTTCAAATTGTACATCATTAAACTACTTTAGCATGTATTTAACGTGTTCATATTATGGACAGATATGTGTGTCACCCATTGGAAAACTCTCTTCAGTAAATAAGCAAACTAGCTGAGTTGCATTTCAAAAATAGTAAAATTACCCAAAAAGCCGTCTTGGGGCAAGACGGTCCTCTGTCTGGGGCAACACGGTCTTCTGTCTGGGGCAACAAGGTCAATGACCCCTCTCCCCGTAGTTTTCGCTTACATGAACGAACTATTGCCTGAAATTAATATGTTTATATACAAATGGTATAATAGTAATACATCAGGTCATGATGGTTGTTACATTTCAATGGGAGCTAACATATAATACATACCTTGCAATCCGTACATAATATAATATTGGTTTAGTAATATTCCATCATAATTACAGTCTACAGGCTAGCAGAACGTAAATCATGCAATGTTCATATTATATTAAATATAATAAACATAATTGGTTATGTGTAATACATTTGATACATTGTGACCATGTGCGTGTGGGATAAGACACAGGGACCGTCTTGCCCCACATGCACGGGGACCATCTTGCCCCACAGACCCAACATGTGTCTTAACACGATATATACAACACACCAAACTATTGCCCATTTTGTATTGTTTGACCTGTCAACTGATCAATAATATTATCATGTCACAAATTAAGTCAACGATTCATACCATTATATAGTGAGTTTCAGCCTTTTACTGTTGGCTAAGTATTATATCAGTACATATAATAGTGCATATAAAAGTTTTAAAACACACTGATTTAATTACGCCTGTCTCGTGTTGCTGAGCTTTGGGTGTGTGTATCAGATAGAAGTTAGCTTCATTTTGCACCAGATTTGGGGACGTTCAGAATTTTATATTTTGCGTACGTGGTGGGAGGCCGTCTTACCTCCAGGGGCCGTTTTTTTACCTCCAGGGGCCGTTCAAACTTGATGCCATGACTTTTTGTACCATGAAACCTAGCTACGTTTATTATATCATTCAGAACCACTATAAGAAGGGGCTGGATGAGAAACTATTAAACACAGAGGATGGCAAAGGATGTGCTGAATAATATAGAGAATGAGTGTAGCACTTTTTTAGTCAAAGACGTGTTAGTCTCTTTGTCAGCAAATATACTACAATTTAATTTAATTGTACACATTGGCGTACGAATAAATATATAGTTTTACTATTACTACACTACCGTGCCTCTAGTTTGCAATAATGCCGATACAGAGTCAAGACGATTACGTGTTGTTTTAGTCAGTTGTAGCTTTTTTTTTTTTATTATTAAACATTCGCATTTTTATATTTTCAGCAAATCCGTATTAAAACGGGACACGGCCGAAGGTCGTATTCCTCCCAAAAATCCGTATTGTCTGAATTTTGGGTTGATTACATTAGGAATGGGGATACCCTCTCCCATTCCTACCACCCCCCCCCCCCCCCGAGGCGCTTTGCGTCTCATTTCGCGGACCCCCCTTTTTCTAAACCCTGGATCCGCTCCTGCTCTTGGCATACGAAATAGTGATGCCATCTAGCGGCAAAGAATTGCGCCATCTACAGATCGATTAAGAACATACCTTTCTCACATCAACTTCCAGTTTCTTCAAAGCACGTGCTTCATTTCGTTTTTTTAATAATGTCTAATTTAGTGAATCATCATCATCTCAATCCTCTTAATAAGAGAGCGCCACTGCTGTCGGCTTCAGGCCTGTCTGGTGATGGTTTCCCAGGTCATACCTTCGTCACTTTTTTCACTGTTCTTCACCAGGTGTCACTGGGACGACCTCTTTTCCGCTTTCCATCCGGTGTCCAGCGTAAGGCTCTCTGTTCTTCAGCATGGCAAACGATTGGTTGGCTTTGGTGATTCTGGATTTGACCTCTCTCTCGGAGTCTCCATCTGTTGCTACCTTGCTCCCCAGGTATGTGAACTCGTTCATCTGTGTCACTGTTGTTTATAGTGACTGGGTCATTTGACTTGTGATTAATTTTCATCAGTTTTGTTTTTAGTGAATGTGGTGTCTTAAATGTTTAAACGTGATAATATCAATTAAAGTGAAACACGGGCTTTCAATCCATGCCCGGACCCGTGCGTGCGTGCGTGCGTGCGTGCGTGCGTGCGTGCGTGCGTGCGTTTGGAGTTACGGGGTGGATGGACGTAGTCAACAACGGTGGCTACAGTTGAGGGAGAGATGTCAGATGAGTTTGGGATAGGAATAGTGTCTTAAGCCCCTTTTGTTAATTCTGTTGATGAACCCGATCAGCAGAAAGGTGTCAGAACAGCAAGCACATGTTGAGGGAGTTATTGTATACGGACGACATGACAATGATGGCAGAAAACGAAGACGAATTGCAGAATACATTACAAGAAATGGTGTAACATTTTTAGGGGGAACATTGTGTAAGGACGGAGAAAGTAGCAGGGAGATGCATTAGGTGGTGTTAACAACAGCAGTAGCATATGGAAGATGGACGTGGGTATTATGCGGGACAAACCGTTGAAGGGACGGCTAAAGTGTTAGAGGCCTGTGTGGTATCAACCAATGGCCCGACGCCCCCCCCCCCCCAATACGCCATTCGACGAGCGAGAGAGATGGATGCAAGTTGTCGAGAGGGTGGGGAAGAAAAAGACCGAATGGATTAAAAGGTAATGAACAATGATTTTCATTGGTTGACTGAACGACTGTTTTACTGACGTTACAACACTAACATCTCAGGTTGCTAAAAATTCCATCCATACAAAACGTGGTACTATTGTGATCTTTGTAATAATTTTCTGGCCTTTCTTTTCCGGTCTGAAATAATTTAATAGTTTGTCCCATGGTTACATCAAAACCAAATAACACATTTGCACAAAGGAACTAGCATGTCTTGGTGAATAAGTAGGTTTGATTTTTTGCGAAATAATTCTAAAATTAGACGATCAAAAACATTTAATTGAGGAAGAACCACTAAGTGACAAGACGTTGGGCTAGACTCTTATTTACCATCCAACTAGGTCGTACTGGCGCCATGCATGCCGGTAAGACCTTGCTGGATATGCCATACTGTGGCATGATTAAGAACTATTTTGTCATCATCATATTCTGCTATTGACCCCTGGGGAGTCAAGGACATTACTCCCGTCCACACTGCCTGCTCGGAGTCTCTCTCAGCCCCCTACCTGGAAGCAGCTCCTGCCGCGGGAGCTAGAATCGGTGGGTTAGAGATAGAGACCTCAAGTCTCAAGTGGTTATACTCCGAACAGCCCAAACTTGGGCTAACGCAGGAGTTTGTGGTGGACTGTGCGCATGATCTGTGGGTGGTACATTCGACTAAAGGACTAGTATCTTTATTGTTGCTGAAAGGGTTTTTATTTGATTGTTTTATTTATTTTATGTATAGGATGTTAAACGAAAATGTTGAATAGGTTGGTTATGTGTATGGATACTGTCGCTGTCTTGCCACATGCACACATAGACAGTCTCCATACCCACAACATGGATAAGTTTACGCTGAGCACTGTGTTTTAATTGCAGTTTAGGTGAGGAGGTGTGGTGAAAGGGAGTTCCATAATAGCTTCTTGAAATGATTTTGGGTTTTTTATGTTGGTAATTTTTGGTGGAATCATATTCCATATGAGAATGGCTCGGGGATAAAATGAAAAGACCATTGCATTTATACGACACCTGGGGGGCTACGTATTGTCCACGGGTTCGAGAGCGGGTTAGTAGGTTTGGAGGGGGGGGGTGATCTCAATAATGTTATTTATAATCTTGTAGGTTGTGGCTTGTTTAATAATACGTCTTCCTTCGAGGGTTGGCCATCCAAGGGCAGTAATTAGATCTGCTGGATTTGTGTTCCGTCTGTAATCGTTTTTAACAAATCTGGCAGCAGAGTGTTGTACTCTTTCAAGGCTTTTAACTTGTGAAAAGGTGTGAGGATTCCATATGGGTGAAGAGTACTCGAGTTTTGGCCGGATTAGCATGTTGTAGGCTGTTTGTTTAACTTCGGGTTTACATGGACCAAGAGTTCGTTTAATCATGCCTAAAACTTTCGAAGATTTTGAAGTTATGTCAGTGACGTGATTTGTCCAGGTTAATTTGGAATCCAATTTTACTCCGAGATATGAGTGGCTGGATACAGTGGATAATGGCTGGCCAGAAAGCGAGTACTTGTGTAGGCTGGGTTTAGTTTTGTTTGTTATTGGAAGGTGGACACATTTAGATACATTAAATTCCATTTGCCATTTGTCTGACCATGTTTGGAGTTGGCTTAGGTAAGTTTGGAGAATTTCGTGGTCAGTTTTGGAAGAAATTTTACGATATATAATACTGTCATCTGCAAAAAGGCGTATAGAAGATTTGATGTTCCCATATATGTCATTTATGTAGAGTAAGAAGAGGACAAGTCCTAGGACTGAACCCTGTGGGACACCAGATGTAACATCTGTGATGTCCGACAGGGCTCCGTTAACTGAGACTCTCTGTTTGCGGTTGGATAGAAAAGATTTGATCCAATTTTGAGTGTTTCCAGTGATTCCGTAGGAGGCCAATTTTGATAGAAGACATAGGTGAGGCACTTTGTCGAAGGCTTTGGCAAAGTCAAGCAGGATTGCGTCAATTTGGGTCTTGTTGTCCATAGCAGTCATCCAGTCGTGGACTGTCTCAATGAGTTGAGATTCACAAGACAGTCCCGACTGGAATCCGTGTTGGAAGTGGAGAATGATGTTACGCTTGTGCAGGTGTTTCCACATATTGCTTAGGATGATATGTTCCATTACTTTACTGAGGATGCAGGTTAGTGATATGGGTCTGTAGTTAGCATGGTCAGATTTGTGGCTCTTTTTGTGTATGGGAGTTACTAATGCTTGTAGCCAGTCGTTAGGAAGTTTACCTGTGTTGTATGATTGTTGGAAAATGTGGGTGATGATGGGAGCTATCTGCTTTGCAGTTTCTTTAAGGACTCTGGCTGGGAGTTCATCTGGGCCTGTAGCTTTGTTCTGGTTTATATTTTCCAGCTGGACCACCGCTCTTTGAGTCCACGACAGGTTACACATTTACAACGTGTGGGATCTTTTACCTCCCCTGGCACATACACCAGGAAGAAGGGACCAACGGCTTTTAGTGTCTCTCGAAAGACACGGGCAAAGTGGGGTGAACGAAATTGCCCAGGTTTTGAAACGGCAGCAGGTGGTTTTGAATCCCGGTCCTTTCGACCGAAAGTCCGACGCTCGACCACTCGATCACCGCGCCCCAGTATCAGTAAACTATATTGTCCTTACACGCAGACAGTCCAAATCAATATTCACTAATTTCTCCAAACACTTCTTTCATTCACTCCAGTGAACTAAATAAATAATGTTTATTCTATGCAAGATCACAGTCGTACAGAAACATATTGTAAGCGCCACACAAGTCATAACACAAACCAAACACATGATGATTAAACGATTTTTCCAAGATCAAACCAGGGGCGGATGCACGGGGCATGAGATGCACACATTGCTTAGCCCTATGTGAAAAAGCTTTCACAGTACGACATATAAGCCATTTTGAGTCTTAATTTTCGAACTGTCTAAGAGGAACACACCCCATATGTCTCTCGCCAAAGCGGTGCACCATTGCCGCTTACTGTATATCATTCAGAAATATCCATGCCCCAACTCAAAATCCTGGATCCGCCCCGGCATACTAAAAAACCTAAGTGCAAACACTAGTTTGAGCAGTTAAGGTTTAACAAATCTGTTCACATTTAGACAATGAATGAGTCCTTACATCTGAATCCTGATTGTGGTCACTGGTCACACTGATATATAATTCATAACACTCTGCAGCCATTGTGGTCCAGACACTTAATAGATTAATTACTAACTTTATACTTTCGTGGTGATCTCACCAAAGCTTGCTTGGTCTTGATGATCACGGTTTCCAAACGGGCTCTGGTAGAATATTGATAATAGTCATACCTTATTGGTATGACTTTTTAAACTAATCATATAAATAACATGCTGCAAATTCCACACGAAAACATCAGGGATAAATACACCACTTGAATAAATATAATATAGAGCGTCGATATAAGTACACCAGTTAGATAAATAAAACTACTTGAAAAATAAATAAACAAACATACCTCTTGGGTAAATAAAATAGCACTTGTTGTCATTTACAGCTTGGCTGCATGCAAATATGTAGACAATCACACATGGTTATGCACATTGCACAATACGATCATTTACTCCTGGTTATTTTTCCCCAGTAACTAAATGATTGACGATTTATATTAAAATTGTTTTGCATGGAACCACGTTAATTTACTACACCATAATAAATTAGATAGGGTTACAAGCAGAATGTTGTAATCAGTGGTAATCAATGCTTTCATTAGGAATTTCATAATTCCCAATGCTGTATAGTATGTATAAACAAATAGTTGTAATCAATGGTTCATTTCACTATGTTCGTAAAGCATCATTATAAAGTATAATTCAAAACACAAATATATCATAACATTCAGCATTTCATTTCAAGAGGCATACCATGATAATCAATATTTCATTTCAAGTATGTTATATGTAACTTTGGTGGATTTGCCAGTATTGTGTTTAGATATTGTAAGAAATGCCTCTTCAGCACCACTTGAAAAAGTGTCAGAACTGCTAAGACATTCGTGGCGACTTTGCTCTAAATCGACTACCTCTCATTTGTTTTAAATGTACTCATGGCGTAAGTGAGGCCTTGTTTGTTTAGAATGCCGATGTTTGAAGGTGCGAATTTCATTTTTACTGTCGGTATCTGACTAGCATATACCACAGCCGCTTTGTCCACGATCATTGTAATTCTGTTGTATCTTGCAAACATATACTTTTCTGAAGAAAAATGTTATTTCGCATACACATAGTTCTGTCTCTGTTGAAAAGGAAGTTTTATTGGGGAGTACATAATAAGGAAGTTTGACATGTATTAATTTACCACTGATTTGTGCGGGAGATAAATGACTGGGGATGAATAACCAAGAGCTAAAAGGCCAATAACACACACAAGACACACCATATAAAACACAGTTTCTCATCAGATTATCACCCGGTCATGTATATATGGACAAGAAAAACTATTACATGTCGACTTCACCGTTGTTTTCTTTTTGATTCCAACAAAGTTGTTATGTTTTGTATCTGAAACAAAGGATAGCAAGTGTTGAGAGAGAGAGTATGTGTATGAGTGGTATAGAAGATGATAGAAGTGATCAAAGAGAATGGGGAACACATTGTACAGACAGACAGAAGAAAAAGTCGGCAAGAAGCAAAGTTAGACGAGGAAAGAAGGTTAATATATAAGGTGGCACGAGAGAGGGATGAGGACAGCAAGGATGTGAAAACTGGATCAGTAATCAAAGACAAGAAAGACAGGGAATATGTGTTACAGATATGGGAGGAATATTTGAAGGAACTGCTAAACCATAGGGAAAACGGTGAACTAGAACTACCGAGTGCAGTAGAAGAAAAGTGAAGTTGGAGGAAATAGGGGATGCAGAGGTAGAGAGAGCAATGAAGGAAATGAAGAGAGGCCGAGTGACAAGCATTGATGAAGTGCGAGTGGAGATGCTGTTGATGGCCTAACGTGTTGGGGTTAGGTGGACAAAGCGATTGTTAGATACCTGCATGGGGGGGGGGGAGATCCCAGAGGAGTGGCGAACGGAGTTGATAGTCCCTGATGGAAAAGGGAGATGTTCACGACCTTGGAAAATACCGAGGTATCTCGTTGCTGAGTCATGTTCTGAAGGTGTTAGAGAGGATTCTGGATGGAAGGATAAGGATGATAATGGAGGGTGAAGTGGGAGAAGAATAACAATGTTTAAAAAGAGGAATAGGTACAGACAACTGGTGGAAAAGAGACTGGAGGGACAGGAAAATATGGCTTGGGATTCATAGACCTTGCAAAGGCGTACTCAATAATAATGTCTGGTAAGCATGCAAATTCGGTTTTTATCAAGGTATGTATATCATAAACGTGTTCCATGTTATATTATATATCAAAATATATTTTGCTCAGACAAGACTGTAACTGTATCGTTATTGTCGTAAACAGACGCTGTGACGTCTCTAATGCGATATCAAGCGAGATTTCAATGGGCCGAAAACGGGAGTGGCTTGAAAACTGCACATGTAACTATAATGACTGTCCAACTAAGTCTAAGACTAACTCACTAAGTCAGTGTCTTTAGTAGCGAGTTTAGACGAAACTTTACTGGGGTAGGCTTATATATACTAGGCTAGGGTCAAGACTCAAGTAGATTATACGACGACTAGACAACTAGCATTAGTGTATCGTAATGACATGGTCTTGCCCTGGCCTTGGCTTATAAATTACGGTTACGGATGCGACATTAGTAATGACTATAAACGTTACACTATTTTGTCATCGAAGTGATCCCATGTTGGTTATCATCCCTGCCTATTATATTGTAATTTGAGGAGTAATTCACTAATTACGTTTCTATTATCATGATGATTTACGACATGACTTTGATGATCTACGGGCCCTATACAGCTATAGGCATAGCTATACATGACATGGCAATGAGTTGATGACAATGACAACAATGCCAAGTTCCATAAGATGCACTTGTTAGACACGTTTCATACAAATGCAATGCATATTATATATATATATATATATTTTCAATGTTATTTGTATATTATAGTTTAAAAAGGTGATTTCATGGGATAATTATTCATGTATAACTTAATATAACTCGCCTTATATACTTAGATTATGTTTTAGTGTTGCACCTTTTTGTCTCCTAGTCCCAGAACAGTATTATACAACCAAACCCGTCCTAACCCTAAGTAAGACCATCTCTAAAATTTATTCTCATGGCCTCTTACTTTCTTTGCACGGTTTAGTTTTGAGGCACAATACACCAAAAAAACAAATGCCATTTTGTTGTTGATTAATATTTTTCCAATGATTAAAAATAATACTGTCATAAGTTAAAAGAAACAAAAAGTTTGCATATGCATCTGATCTATTGCAGGAGGCATATCACATCACATAAGACATCAAAGCCGATCAGCAACTTCTTTGTGACGGAATGAAAAAGACGACTAAAGTAACTAAAGCAGAGACCATAATGTCTGAGATGCTGGTTGAAAAGAACATTCCGATGAGTGCGGCAGACACATTCAGTCGTGCTATGAAGGTGATGTTTCCAGATTCTGAGATAGCACAGAAGTTTCAGTGTGGCCGAAGCATGGCCACTGCCTTAGTTAAAGAACTCTCTCACGCCGCCAGACAGGATCTTCTAACAAACATGCACATTATGCCCTTCATTGTATCTACAGATGGAAGCAACGATGATGGCAGTGGCAACAAACAGTTCCCGATCGTTGTGAGAACTGTTGATGCTTTTACATCTGATGTGCTGTCTGATATTCTTGCAATTTCTGTTTGTAAAGGGTCTGCAGCTATCGAGACAACGAATTTGCAAGCAATGGTGTGCCATGGGAAAATTGCCTTGCTTTGGATTGTGACAATACCAATATGATCCGGGTCCAAGAAAAGAGATTTTGCAAAGCAAAGCAGCCCGACTTCTTTCTTGCTGGTTGCACACGTCATCTAATACACGTTGCTACAGAGAAGAGGGCTGATAGTCTGCCAGTAGCTGTATCAGAAATCCTGGTGGACATTTTCTATTACTTCAAGAAGAGTTCCACAAGGAAGCATTGATTTGCTTTCAAGACCTCTATGATGTTGAGCAACAGAAGATGCTCAAACATGCCTGCATCCAATGGCTTGAACGATTGCTCAATAATTGGGAAGCATTGAAAGCATGGATAGAGGCGAGTGGAGACGACTGGTGGAGACGGCAGTGAAGCGGAACTAATGATGAAGAAGAAGGGGGAAAATAGATGTCTGCCTCGCCCCGGACTACAGGGATAAAGAGGAGAGCAACAACAACAAAAGAAGGAGGATGGATGAATGTCCTGATGGAAGGAGTTGGGATGCAGTTCAGCCAGCGGGAAGAATAACAAGAATCCTGATGATGTGGGCAGGAGGAGGACCGACTATAAAGAAGAGGGATGTAAGAAAGTCGGAGGAGGATGACAAGTGGAGGGAGGAGTGGAAAGGAATAACCGCTGGGGCGGTGCAGAAATACACGAACTAGTCTCGCCCCTTTATAAAGGGGCAGCGAAGAAGAACATAAGTATCTCATTTAATCAACTCCTCTCCCACTTCTTTAATATATGTACAACACCCCACCCCCACACACACACACAGATAATATACAGCCATCCAACATTTCGCTGTGATGATAAATGGGTGACGTTGAAGATGATGACTATGGTGATAAGGTGCCACACCAGGTTTTAAGAAACAAGCCAATGTTCAAGCATGCACATGTAGAATGAGTACAGGCAAGTTCTCACATAATGCGGTATCCAGTCCGCTCATTTGTACAACTAAATGAACTGATGCAACATGGAGTGAACGAAATTGCCCAA